>KV011879.1:82556-127361 GCA_001598015.1 Dorcoceras hygrometricum
TGGCAACCCCAGCACTTAAGCCCAGTTCCGCACTGGCCATTCGCGTAGCTCTTCTACGCAAACACATAAACCCGACCAGTTCGGCACTTAAGCTCAGTTACGCGTCGACCTCACCTCGGGGAGGAAAACTAACCCGAGCCCAAGAAACAAACTTATGAATAAAGTAAAGAGGCAAACACTAGCCCTCCTCGGGTCTCGCCCTTAACAATTGCCCCATAAATGCAAACACTTAGCAGTTTTTATTCCCTTACGAGAGCTCGGGTTATATCCATTACGTGCACACTTGGAAGAGCTTGATTTACTTTGTACGGTCGGATTACCTTGTTCGATTATTAGTTCGGATCATATTTTTCGGTCATAAGCTCGGGTAACCTTGTTTGGTTACACACGATTATTCAACACTTGGTTGATTTTAGTTATGTTGCACTCTATCTAAGCAGTTCAGTAGCTCGGGACACCCCGCTTCGAATTTTGTGATATCATCGGGATACCCCGTCGCGTGCCCAATGATAAATGCGAAAAGAGAGAGAGATCGGTAAAAAGATGAAATTTCATTAAAGACCAAAAGATTACAACGGAAGAAAAGCTAAGGCTGGGGGGAATTCGAGGGGTTGGCGTCGGCGCCGTCCCCTCCCTCTCCCTCTTCTTTCTCCTCCTCTTCCTCCTCTTCTTCCTCGGTTTCCTCTTCGTCGCCCACCTCGGCCAAGGCTTGCTGCACATCGAGGAAGGAAGCAGGGTGCTCCTCCTTGGGATAACCGTTAGCACGGAACTGGGCCAAGCAGCCCCAGAAGCCGTCCTTGAAGTAGCCCCAAGCCTTCTTTGCTAAAAGGACGTCGAACTAAGGGGACCTCAAGAACTCCTCCTTGGCCTCGCTCTTCAGCCGCTCGGCCTCTTGCCCCGCCCAAGTATTGGCCTTCTCGAGCTCAGCCACCAGAGCTTCCCTCTCGATTGCCCGAGCTTCCTTCTCGGCTGCCAGCTCGGCCTCTAGCGTCTCTCTCTAGGCCTTAGCCGCCCCCTCCTCTCGGGCCCTGAGGGCCTCCAATTCCTCGATCCGGGCTATCACCTCGGCGTGCTGTCCCATTGCCTTGTCAAAATTTTTGCGGGAGGCCTTCACGTTTCTGTGAGCCCGGGTGAGGCGTTTCACCACCTCGCCCCCCCCCCCAAGCTATCGCCTACACAAGGGTAACCTCGGCGTGCTGTCCCATTGCCTTGTCAAAATTTTTGCGGGAGGCCTTCACGTTTCTGTGAGCCCGGGTGAGGCGTTTCACCACCTCGCCCCCCCCCCCAAGCTATCGCCTACACAAGGGTAAGGGGTTAATACCAGCAGTAGCATAAGGGGGAAGCTAAAAGCTCGAGAAATGGAGAACATACCAAGGCGATATTGGCCGCAAAATGACCCACAGCCTCAGCGTCGTCGGCCCTCTCAACACTTGGAGATCCTGGTCTGGGGCCATGTTGCAGATGTACCTGGTAGCCACGAGCCCAGACGAGGAATCTACCAGAGAATCCTTAGAAGGATCGAAAGGGGGGGTTCGCCCGGGCCCTTCCCCGAGGACGCAGCCTCAGCAATAGTAGTGACCGGTGGCAGGTCGGGAATCTCCGAGGACGTAGGCGTCGGGGGCGTTGGTGCCCGGCTCTTCCTGGAGCTCTCCTCTTGCTGGGCCCCCAAGGTAGAGGCACCCTCCTTCTTCCGCTTCTCACGGTGAGCCTCCTTCTCAGTCAAGGAAGGAGCCTTCCTCTTCTTTGTTGTCTTCTTAGGGGGTGCAGCTGCCCCCGAGGCGCGCGCCTCCTCCTGCATGGCCTTCAGCACGAGAGCTCGGGTTATATCCATTACGTGCACACTTGGAAGAGCTTGATTTACTTTGTACGGTCGGATTACCTTGTTCGATTATTAGTTCGGATCATATTTTTCGGTCATAAGCTCGGGTAACCTTGTTTGGTTACACACGATTATTCAACACTTGGTTGATTTTAGTTATGTTTCACTCTATCTAAGCAGTTCAGTGGCTTGGGACACCCCGCTTCGAATTTTGTGACATCGTCGGGATACCCCGTCACGTGCCCAAGGATAAATGCGAAAAGAGAGAGAGATCGGTAAAAGGATGAAATTTCATTAAAGACCAAAAGATTACAACAGAAGAAAAACTAAAGCTGGGGGGAGTTCGAGGGGTGGGCATCGGCGTCATCCCCTCCCTCATTCGCGTAGCTCTTCTACGCAAACACATAAACCCGACCAGCTCGGCACTTAAGCCCAATTCCGCACTGGCCACTCGCGTAGCTCTTCTACGCAAACACATAAGCCTAACCTGCTCGGCAACTAAACCCAGTTCCGCACTGGCACCCCCTCGGGTGGCAACCCCACCTAAGCACTTAAGCCCAGTTCCGCACTGGCCATTCGCGTAGCTCTTCTACGCAAACACATAAACCCGACCAGTTCGGCACTTAAGCTCAGTTACGCGTCGACCTCACCTCGGGGAGGAAAACTAACCCGAGCCCAAGAAACAAACTTATGAATAAAGTAAAGAGGCAAACACTAGCCCTCCTCGGGTCTCGCCCTTAACAATTGCCCCATAAATGCAAACACTTAGCAGTTTTTATTCCCTTACGAGAGCTCGGGTTATATCCATTACGTGCACACTTGGAAGAGCTTGATTTACTTTGTACGGTCGGATTACCTTGTTCGATTATTAGTTCGGATCATATTTTTCGGTCATAAGCTCGGGTAACCTTGTTTGGTTACACACGATTATTCAACACTTGGTTGATTTTAGTTATGTTTCACTCTATCTAAGCAGTTCAGTGGCTTGGGACACCCCGCTTCGAATTTTGTGACATCGTCGGGATACCCCGTCACGTGCCCAAGGATAAATGCGAAAAGAGAGAGAGATCGGTAAAAGGATGAAATTTCATTAAAGACCAAAAGATTACAACAGAAGAAAAACTAAAGCTGGGGGGAGTTCGAGGGGTGGGCATCGGCGTCATCCCCTCCCTCTCCCTCTTCTTTCTCCTCCTCTTCCTCCTCTTCTTCCTCGGTTTCCTCTTCGTCGCCCACCTCGGCCAAGGCTTGCTGCACATCGAGGAAGGAAGCAGGGTGCTCCTCCTTGGGATAACCGTTAGCACGGAACTGGGCCAAGCAGCCCCAGAAGCCGTCCTTGAAGTAGCCCCAAGCCTTCTTTGCTAAAAGGACGTCGAACTAAGGGGACCTCAAGAACTCCTCCTTGGCCTCGCTCTTCAGCCGCTCGGCCTCTTGCCCCGCCCAAGTATTGGCCTTCTCGAGCTCAGCCACCAGAGCTTCCCTCTCGATTGCCCGAGCTTCCTTCTCGGATGCCCGCTCGGCCTCTAGCGCATCTCTCTAGGCCTTAGCCGCCCCCTCCTCTCGGGCCCTGAGGGCCTCCAATTCCTCGAGCCGGGCTATCACCTCGGCGTGCTGGCCCATTGCCTTGTCAAAATTTTTTCGGGAGGCCTTCACGTTTCGGTGAGCCCGGGGGAGGCGTTTCACCACCTCGCCCCCCCAAGCTATCGCCTACACAAGGATAAGGGGTTAATACCAGCAGTATTAGCATAAGGGGGAAGCTAAAATCTCGGGAAATGGAGAACATACCGAGGCGATATTGGCCGCAAAATGACCCACAGCCTCAGCGTCGTCGGCCCTCTCAACACTTGGAGATCCTGGTCTGGGGCCATGTTGCAGATGTACCTGGTAGCCACGAGCCCAGACGAGGAATCTACCAGAGAATCCTTAGAAGGATCGAAAGGGGGGGTTCGCCCGGGCCCCTTCCCCGAGGACGCAGCCTCAGCAATAGTAGTGACCGGTGGCAGGTCGGGAATCTCCGAGGACGTAGGCGTCGGGGGCGTTGGTGCCCGGCTCTTCCTGGAGCTCTCCTCTTGCTGGGCCCCCAAGGTAGAGGCACCCTCCTTCTTCCGCTTCTCACGGTGAGCCTCCTTCTCAGTCAAGGAAGGAGCCTTCCTCTTCTTTGTTGTCTTCTTAGGGGGTGCAGCTGCCCCCGAGGCGCGCGCCTCCTCCTGCATGGCCTTCAGCAGTTCGGCTTTACCCATTCGCTCGCCTACATAAGAAGAAACAAGGCAAAAATTAGTTCGGGTGAAACATGAGCTCGGGAAGAGTTAATGACGCGGCTAAGGCAAGACACAACTATACTGAGGTCCCCGACGAGCTCGACCCCCTTCCTGCTAAACTTGAAGAAGCACAGCAGATATTCCTTTATCAGCTCGGGAGCGTTATAGCTCTTACCGCGCATAGCCTCTAGGAAGGGGGCCAGGCTCGGGGCTCGGTCAGGTGTTCGGGGAGTAAGGGTGAACGCGTTGTCTCTCCAGGACATCTCACACTTCCAAGGGTCCCTCTTCACGTCGCACTTAATATAGAAGAACCGGCTCATCCACCCCTTGTGGGAGCTCGGGTTCCCCTTTATAAAGGTATGATCCCCCTTATGAGAGATGTAGAACTTCCCGGGCCCTAGCCTCTTGATTTGGACTAATTGCATGAGGACGTAGGGGATCAAGGGAATCTTATGGTAGCTCAGGAGGACGGCCAGAGCTAGAAGGAAACTGTAAGAGTTCGGGGCCAGTTGGCTCGGGCTGATTTTGATGTGGTGGCACAAGACGGAGATGAACCTCGGGATCGGAAACCTGAGGCCCATCTCTATTTGGTTCATATAGAATGTGTGGAAGCTCGGAGGAGGGCGATGAGCCCTCTCATCGGGATGGGGGAGAACTACCTCAAACTTACCCATGGTACCCCCCTTCTCCTTAATAACAGGTATGTCAGATAATTTCAGGTTAGAGGATTTCTCCTCATACCACGGGGTGTTCGGGAGTTCCTCAGGCTCGGGAAGGCAGGGCTCCCTTGCCTCGAGTCGAGGGGAGACACCATCTAAGGACGCAGCGGTACTACTAACCATGTTGTCACTAAGGGAAGACATCATATATAAACAGTTGGGACTTACTAAGAGTTTGAGATAAAGATCGGGAGAACAGGACGAATGCTCTGGAGCAGGAAGAGACTTTGATAGAGTAATGGTGCAGTTGAAGAGGAAAGTGAGAAATGAAGTGCGAAGTGGGGGTATTTATAAGGATGGGAGGAACTGATCTTGATCGTCCGATCTCACATCAGTCGACGATCCAGATCATCTCGGGAATTCCAACGGTCGCTCCTAGCGTCAGGCTACTTCAATCTCGATCGTTCGCTCAAATCTTATAAACGGCTAGGAGTCATTATCACGCGGATCATGGTTTTCTCCCGAAAACACAACCAGACCTCAATCCCTCCGTACACGTGTCTCTCCATCAACGGGGGAAAACAGCATCGCGAGGATCAGAGTCTCCTTTGATATTATTGGCATCACCTCGGGACCCGACCTCAGATATGAGTACTCTTATACTTCAATTCTTCGTCTAGGACTTGCGATGGGGGATACTCTTGATGCCCCCCATGATCACCTCGGGCCCCGAGGATCGAGCAGTGAGCTACAAACCTGATCCGTAGGTAAAGGACCACCATAGGACCGGCACCGCCGAGCTCGGGATATGTCCCGAGCTATGCAGAGAGAGCTCGGGGGATTACCTGAGGACCATTACCGGCCCGAGAATACTTCCCGAGGTCCCGTATCGACGTGCGGAAGAATCCTTCCTGGATACGTCTTTCCTTCTTTAGAAATTCTGGATACGATATTTGTTTCCTTCTTTGGAGAGTCTGGTGACGACATGACTTTCCTTCTTTACGTTACAAGATCCCCGGAGATCACGGAGTATCTCGCCCGCCCGAGATTTCCGCCGAGGTATCCTCTTCTCCACTAACTTAGCCTCTCTATAAATACCACCAGGTTTGCTCCTTTGTATTCACTCACTCATTCTTGCACACCTTTGCACACAGCTTATATTGCTCTCGTTTTCTCTCGCGCGCACTGTGTGACTTAAGCATCGGAGGGGCTTCGTCGGACACACTTCCGACGCCCTCTGACGTGTGTTTTGTGGTTGCAGACATTCAGACGTACTCTCCAGTTCCTGACGCCCAACGTGTCCGATGTCTTTGACGTGGTGATAGCTCTCGGCTGAGATTAATTTGGCTACATCAAAGAAATAAACCTTTTTCATGCAAATCATATGTGAGGAAGGTACAATAGGTGATCACCATTTTAATTTAAC
Organism: Dorcoceras hygrometricum; assembly: GCA_001598015.1. Taxonomy (NCBI): domain Eukaryota; kingdom Viridiplantae; phylum Streptophyta; class Magnoliopsida; order Lamiales; family Gesneriaceae; genus Dorcoceras; species Dorcoceras hygrometricum. The sequence goes on from KV011879.1 coordinate 88,716, forward strand.
AAAATAATTAAAATGTTATCTGTTGAGTGAAGCATATATGTGTGATAATAGTATTGAGATGGATGACAATTTGTAAAATTATTGTGCATCAAGATACTTGTGTTGTGCCCTAAGTAGGTCGTAAAATAGTAATATCAGATCGTAATGGAAAATATGAATCTCTGCTGGGGATAAAGTCGGTGGTGAAAAAAACAGTTAGACACGCACCTTCTCGAACTCATGAGGCTAACAGCTCGACCTTAATGCAGACAATAGATGCACTCTGTGCTGACACATATATAAGGAAATAAAGTTGCAGCTAGTTAACGGCTACAACTTTTGGACTAATAGTAAACATTTGATGATAATATTAAATGGAAGACCAAAAAGTTTAATACAAATAAAAGAAAAATGAGGCCCACATTAATCAAGAGAGACCCTAGACAACAGCCTAGACGGACTCCCTTTCGAACCGGGAATGCATTGTTTGTTTTAAAGAGTACCTTTTTTTTCCGAAAATCATTTACCATTGACGATTATGATCATTTATACCATCACGTTTTGATCTTAATTCGTTATATTTGTTTTTGTATACATAATTATAGATATTTTTCTACGTTCCGATGAATAAGAATTGGCATGTACAAATATGTAAGAATCAAAATTGCTAAACAAAAAAATGAAGTTTAAGACTAAAACTCACTTTCTTATCCTTTTATACTGCAAAAGTCTATTCATTTTTAGTTACCGTATTTGGAGTTGAAAGGGAGTCTGCCTATACTTAATTTCCACCCGATCAACCTTGTCAGAAATAGGGTCAAAAATAAAAATGTAAAATAGTATAATTTTCTTTATTTGAGTTTTTTTTTTATCAATATCTTTTGTTTCTAATTCAACAAGTCAATTTCAAATTGATAAAACTAGGTGAAGACTCAAAAACCTATTGAAAAATATAGCTACGATTGAGCAAGCAATCCGAACCGGTTAGAACCCCATTTGGATTTGATTTTAACCGTGTTCGAGTCGATCGAGTAAAATACATCTGATTCAAGTATGGTGCATGCTTCATGCTTGAGCTTGAGTTGTGATGTAGCTAAATAGTTCAGCCGAGAGCTATCACCACGTCGAGGACCTCGGGCACGTCGGGCGTCGGGAACTGGGGAGTACGCCTGAATGCCTGTAACCACAAAACACTCGTCAGAGGGCGCCGGAAGTGTGTCCGGCGAAGCCCCTCCGATGCTTAAGTCAGACGATGCGCGCGCGAGAGAGCGAGAGCAAATATAACTGTGTACGAGAGTGTGCAAGAATGAGTGAATGAATACAAAGGAGCAAACCTGGTGGTATTTATAGAGGGGCTAAGTCGGTGGAGGGGAGGACATCTCGGCGAGAATCTCGGGCGGGCGAGATACTCCGTGATCTTCGCGGATCTTGTTATGTAAACAAGGAAAGTCGTATCTTCCTCGGATTCTCTAAAGAAGGAAAGACGTATCTAGGAAGGATTCTCTAGCACGTCGGGCCGGAGTCGTCGGGAGATCTCCCCGGGGCGACGTGATCCTCGGACCCCCCACCCGAGCGCTCCTTGCGTAGTCTGGATGAACCGAGATCTTGGAAACGTCCTCGGGCGGTTCCCAAGCTCTTCTTGCAAGATCCTGGTGTGGCATCCGACCTTAGTGAGGCACGTCAGGTCGGGGTCCTCGGTAAGTACCCCGAGCTTAGATCGTTTCCCCCAGCTATTAACTCCCCTGCACAACGCCGGTGCTCGGGCGACTCCCGAGCTGGCGCTCCCGAGCTGATAGTAAGACATTGGTTAAGAGCCCTGGGCTCCGCGTGTGCCTTTTGATTGCTCTCGCCCTTGATGATGTAGGTAAGGTCGACTCTGTAGTGCTCGGTCCTCGGGTCCCGAGGTGATAATGGGAGGCATCAAGTTGCATATTCATTTTTTATAAAATTAATATACTTTAAAATTTGAAATACTATTTACTCTAGGCTTTATTTAGTTTTTTTAAAAGTCAAATTTCGAAGTACAATTCTTATAATTAAGGGGCACTTTTAATATATATGCACGGAAAAAAGAAAGAGGATTGCGATTGAAAAGCCTACCAACCTGAAACTCTGAAAGGCATATATCGGTGTAAAGATAAAGTGTACTTCTGAGATCAGTATATAGAGTGTTTTTTGGGGGAGATCTCAAAGTGATGGTCTAATCGAATAGATGCATGTCGACCAAATAAATATTGATTAAAGCTTTCAATTTTTGATTGATTTGGCATAAACTTGTCTAAGTTCTATGTATATTTATAGATATTTTAAATTAATTTATTGCAGCACTAACTCATGCTGGTTGCGGATAAATGACTAGATAAAGAGACAGAATAAGTCTCCTAATAAATATATATTTTAGTAGTTACACCACGCACTCAAAATTCATATGCTTAAAATTTACTAATACAATTATATAGATGGTAATAAAAAAATGGACGCCGATAGTTAATATCACGAAATAATTTCTATAACAATTTATTAGTTTTAGACACTGCTCTAGTATTATTTGACTTGACTTGACTTGACTTGCCAAGTGTATAGATTTTAGAGCAGATATTGGCATAATCCCTCTCCTTCTACCGTCAAAACCTCGCGAAATCTAATAATAATAATAATAATAATAATAATAATAATAATAATAATAACACAAAAGATTAAAATTTATTATATCATGAATTTCATAATACACCTTTTTAAAATTTAGATAGATAATATTAATGTTGGACTCATACGCTTACTACTATGCCAAATATTATAGATATTAGGAGAGATGCAACTTTAGCATGGATAAATAATGCAATGTTTATAAAACGTAACATTCTAGAATGCCTATTAAAATTTTCATAGGGGTAAAGTTATATATTTTTTATATCGAATAGTATCATGAAAAAAACTCAATTTTTTTATGCTCACGTTACGGATATTCTGGCATTGTGAGGACTCTATGCAAATTGGGGTATAATTTACAACATGTATTATCCGCGACAAGATTGATGCCAACATTATATCGTTGGTGTAAAAACTACGACATCCTTCAAATGTAGATTTGTGGGGAAACAAATATGGCCACCTGAAAAGACTATCATCTGGAACAAAGCATATATATATATATATATCTCCAAGTTATATCTCAAATTTAATTCAGATTTGTAGTAAAATTATTTTAATAATATATGAGTTTTTCATGAATGAATTGAAGCTCGTCAACTTGTCATGACTCATGACTTTGAAATACATACATATGTGTGTGTGTGTGGGTCTAAAATAGCATATATACATTTCTTATTTCCTGGTATACAAATCAAGTATGCCAAGTGAATTTTTGGTTCGCAAGTATGGAGACAAAGGTGTACGTTTTTCAAGTGCTATTAAAAAAAAAAAAATTAACCGTTTGATAAGATTTAGTTGGTCGAAAATTACCATTATTATGTTGGATTTGAACAAATTGGTGGTCCTAAAGGAAAAATTAAAAAAAAAAACCATTGGATAAGGTTTAGTTGGTCGAATATTATTACCGTAATTGCGTGGGATTTATACAAATTGATGAAGATTATGATTTAATCTTGTTTCCCTAATCTGGAAACAGGTTGATATAATCTACAGCACGCTAATGTGATAATTTTTCTTTTTCTTTTTTTTTGGATAAGGATTACATTTGTGGAAATTTTGGTCTGGATTATCTTTAATTGTTATAAAGAATGTAATCTAAGTTGCATAATATCGCATCACAGTCTTATTTTTTCCTTTATTATTTCAAACCCAGATTATGATGGATTCTAGATACGAGTACCCCTATAAGTAACGACATTGGAGCAGCCCCTTACCACATCTTCAAAGAAATATTCCACCAGGCTTAAAAGCCACAGAAAATTAGAAATACAAGCATCATCCGGAGTTTGCTGGATATCAATGGCTGAAACTCAAAGTAATGTTGTTTCACCTTCATTTACATTCATGTGCATGTCATTTTATCTAAGTTAATTCAAACATGATTAATTTATTCTCGCAATTCCTTTTGAAAATACTAAATTCCTGATTTGAGAGTTTTCAAAACATTGAAATAATGTTTTTTCGATGCGGCATAAAAAATATTACTTAGACCCTTTTCTGAATGATTTTCTAAAACCAAAATATGCATTATTTTTGGATATATATCTTGATCATCAATGTTTACTATAAAATTAGTACCTCAGGCAACCCAATTATTAAATTTGTATAGTACCCATGCAGATATAAGGGTTAGTTAATTAATCATTCCTTGCTACCAAAAGAAACGTCAAAAGCCACCAGGTAATGCCCCCCTTCCAAAATTTTATGCGATGATACTTATGGACCGAATCCATAATTCCCATAAAACATGAGGTGTCTATCTGGAATAAAGATCCCAAAAGGCCCTCATTTGCAAATAGTTAACCTTTTGTTGTTTATGTTGGGGACACTAGGAGGGAGACTATAAAGATTCCAACATTTGTTCACCTATTTACTCGAACGAGCGGCCTTGGCTTTTCCTTTATCACAAGTCTTAAATTTTCTTTAATTCTTCTCTTCGAAACAAATTCCCCGTTTCTAATATATATATATATGATATATATATTTATATATATAATCGTAATATATACCTGTTTCCGCTCCACAAGGTACTCCCAAGACTTATGCAATGGCGTTAGAGTGCATGATCGAGGACAAATATAGCCACAAAGAGCCGGGAAAGTCACTCATTTTCGACGCATCGTTGCTACAACACCAATCCAGTATACCATCACAATTTGTGTGGCCGGACCACGAGAAGCCTATAGCGAATCCCCCGGAGCTCAAAGTTCCCCTCATCGACATCGGTGGCTTCCTCTCCGGCGACCCTATGGCCTCTGCTAAAGCGTCCGAGCTCGTGGGAGAGGCGTGCCGGAAGCATGGATTCTTCCTAGTGGTGAATCATGGAGTTAACCCTAAACTCATATCGGATGCACATCGTTACATGGATTGTTTCTTCGAGCAACCACTTCATGAGAAGCAAAGGGCTCAAAGGAAACTCGGCGAGCATTGTGGTTATGCTAGCAGCTTCACGGGGCGATTTTCGTCGAAGCTACCGTGGAAGGAAACACTCTCGTTTCGCTACTCCACGGACAAGGAGTCGTCCCACGTTGTGGAAGACTACTTTCGGGGGACATTGGGAGACGATTTCCTACACTTGGGGTGAGATCAAAAAAGTTGTTCACTTTTTTCTCTTGAATTGTCTTTTGAGACAGGAAATGATTGATACATGTGCACCAGCATCGATCAATTATTGTTGTCTAGCCATAACAATAATTAGCGAGACCGCTCCCACTTTTTCGTTCATGATATGCTATTACCTACCTACCACTTTTTTAAAGTATATTTTCTCCACCAAAATTCTCAATCATTAAAGTGTAATATCTGCAGGAAAGTATACCAAGAGTATTGCAATGCCATGAACAAACTTTCTCTGGGGATCATGGAACTCTTGGGGATGAGCCTCGGAGTGAGCCCCAGCCACTTCAAAGATTTCTTCGAAGAAAACGAGTCTATAATGAGATTAAACTACTATCCGCCGTGCCAAAAGCCAGATCAAACACTCGGCACGGGGCCTCATTGCGACCCTACGTCGCTAACCATTCTTCACCAAGACAAAGTGAGTGGACTCCAGGTGTTCGTCGACGGAGAATGGCAATCGATCACTCCGAATTTCAATGCTTTCGTCGTCAACATAGGCGACACCTTCATGGTTAGTAAAATAGATTTCTTTTGACTCATGTTTAGACCAGCTTTGATTTACTCGATATATGTACATGTGTCGTATATATATAGGGTAAATGGATTACTTTCCTAAAAAGAATTGTGGGTTTTTATTTTTGGGACAGGCACTTACAAATGGGAGGTACAAAAGTTGCTTGCACAGGGCAGTGGTGAATAACAAATGTACTAGGAAATCTCTAACTTTTTTCCTTTGTCCTACGAAGGATAAGGTGGTGTGCCCACCATCTGAATTGGTGGACTCAGATTATCCTAGAATATATCCTGATTTTAGATGGCCAAACCTCCTCGAGTTTACGCAGAAACATTACAGAGCCGACATGAACACACTCAACACTTTCTCCGTCTGGATACAACAACAACAACAACGCAAGAAAGACGATCCCGTCTCGATTAGTTCTTGAACCCTAGCTACCTAGTTAGGGTTTCTTGATTAATATATCGACAGTCAAAAGCCTGATTTTCGATGAGGGGAGACTTTTTTTGTTCGCGGGTGTCAATCATCTATTTAAAGACATCAAATAATATATATGTCTATATATATATATAAATAAATTAAGCTATATTTTGTGAGGGTGTCGGGTAAATTATGGATGCAAATAGTTGAAGAAGTGAGATAGATGTTAAGTTAGTTGAGATAGAGAAGGAATTGTTGATAATGGATTAAGACAGAATATGATTTAAGGGTAATTTTTGTAATTTCAAATTTCAGCGTTTGATATAATATATATGATTTTTAATATCTTCGCATAATATTTGTAAATACCATTTGATATCTACTTTTCGATAATGATTCTAAATTTTGAAACAATTTTACAATCTTTTTTAGCTCTCTGAGACAAAATATACGTCAAATTTCAAATTTTAACCAAACAAAACCATCAGTTTGACATTCTCATGCAAATGAGATTAATGTTCGAAGTTCGAACTAAGATGGTAGGTCGAACTGAGAATACTTTGAAATCCATGGTCCTAAAGTATATATAAATTGGAATTTGAGGACCTTTGCAAAATCCAGGAGAAAAAACATGACCCACAAATTGAAGCATGATTAATAATATTATTTTGAGCCAAGCTAGCTAGGATCCCTTTCGAACTTGACAGGGCTTTCAATACAATGGATTTAGTGCAAGTGTAGTTTTATTAATTCTGAAATAAAAAAAAAAGTGAGTACATTACAATATTAATTATCACAATATTAATTATCAATACTATAAATATGTGAGTAAATTATAATATCATCATTACTAGTTTGTCTTCACATTTGAAATTTGGAATTTTGTTGCAGTATAAAATACCATAGCCACTCTTACGACATTTGTCCCTTTGTTTGTCCTTTGTGGCTGTAAATATATCCTATGATATTATTAAGCATACATATCACTACAAACAATATTTTTGTAGACGTCGACCCCACACTCCTGTCACCATTTTGGAATTTATATTGTAAATTTAGGATTGAGTTTGCTATCCTTTCTCTAGAAATATAGTAATTTTCTTACTTGGGACTGACGTGCTGCTAGCATATTTAGTTTCACAACATACTTATATGAAATATGAATAAAATTACCAAAAATAGAATATATATGAAATTTAATAACAAAAAAGTATCATAATGACACGTTTGAGCACTCTGTCTTATTCAACCATTAGAACATGTCCAACCGAGTTCGAATTGATCAATGGTTCATTCAACCATGAGTCCGGAGTTACTTGAACATGACCGGATCGAGTGGTTGAACGAGTCCGGAGTTATTTGAACATGACCGAATCGAGTTAGAGTCCAAATTTTTGAAGCAGCAAGGTGCTTGCCCATTCACGTGGTTTGCATTAGGGGCCACACCCATCTCAAATTAATTTAGTCAAATTTTTTAGAGTAAGTTGCAAACTGGCAGCATCAAGAAAAACTTTATATGTGGGTTATTGGTTTGGTTTCTGCCTATTTTTTTTCCAACACTAAAAGACATTGCTTAGGATCCTGTCAGAGATCCCACCTATCCCTTATACTTGTTTTATTCAAACAACTGAGTTAATTACTGCGCAAAAAATATTAAAACTGTGGCGATAAAAGTTTTAAAATTTCATGACGATTGATCAACTGAGACCATATATCCTAGCTAATTCCTATATTTTAAGTCTTTCATCTTAAATATAAGCCCACCATGGAGTAGTGATCAAATATATAACAATTCGGATAGAAATTTAATTAAGCAATTTTAGAAATAGATTGAGGAACACAAAAAAAAAAGAAAGGAAAAACTTGTTCGCCGAATGGAGCCTAGTGATTAACCAAATCGGATTGAGAAATCATTACAAACACATTACACAAACCAACAAATCCTTAGACCATCTGCCAGACAACACCAAAATGATGTTAAGCACCAAGACCATTTTGATGCTGTAAAATGAAGTCCAACCTTTTGCACAATTTCTTTAAATTGGTGTAGCTCCAAATATTTTGCATCATATTTGATGCAGAGGTTTTTTGCTCTACACCAAATCTCTATCTTTTTTTTTACTTTTTTATTATACGAAATAATTATTGAACAAATATATTTATATAAAATAAATACAAAAAATCAAAATTAAAAAATAATTTAATTAATTAATTTTACTAATATTAATAAATATTTAAGGATATTTCTGTTTTTCTATTTTATATTAAAAATTTTAAAACTTTTTATTAAACCTACATAACTTAATAATTTGAATGAACTTAATTTCTATTGATTTAAAATATTTAATTAATTAACAGAATAAAAAATCAATTAAATTTACTTACTCCAAAATCACATTCTTCAATTAAATTTTATATATTAAAGTTATTTATCTATTTTAATATTTAACATTACGTTTCTTAAGTTATCAAATTATTGTTAATTAAAATAATAATTAAAATATTAATAATAGTTATATTGTTAAACTATTAAAAAACATTAATATATAATAATTAATAAAATATTATGAGAATATGTCTTTTGATGTAAAGTTTGAAATAAGTGGATTGATGATATATATGTATTTAGTGCATAAACTGCAATATTACAGAAATTGCACGAAAATAAAGTTATGGGTTGGAGATGTCCTTAAAACCGACAACCATCGTCTTCATATAAAATATAAAATTTGAACTGTTTTTCACATCCATTCATGGGTGCATTTTAAACGTTAATTAATGCAAATTTACAGAGAAAAGAATGTCATTAATGGAAGTCGACAAATGGCATTAACAAGGACAAAATGGCGACATTAGTGGCCATGATATTTAAATAGAACCAAATCTTAATCAATTTTTTATTATCTTTAACAATAATTAAGGATCTTGATTGTGGCAGCAAAGCCATATGCCCGTTGATTTTGAACAGTATCCAAAAGAATTTGTTTATGGACAAAAGTGGAGCCAATCAGCAGGTATATTTAATACCTTGTTTATCTTAGTTTATATTATCGAATTTCAGTTTCTAGTCCATTATTTATTTTTCCAATTTTATTTATTTTCCAACATGCATGGTGAGACAGTAACACAGGGTCGACATAAATAATATGTAGGTAATATAACACAATCTAATGTTCAATTGTAAAACATGAGCTAAATTTTGATATTGTCCTAATTTTTTTTTTTTTTTGAAGGTATAAATGATATAATTTTAGTACAAATAATTTGGTAAATTTCAAGTTAGCTGCATCGGATTTTGTGCATGCAATAGATTTTGATCACGATTGGGTCCCGCTAACACATGAATTTGGTCTGACCTGCCCTTAACATCTTGTTTTATCCGCTTGGAAACAAGACAAATAAAATCTTGCATATGTTGGACCATTCTCACCATTGTAACTTCAGGAATTAGTTTGTTATTAATGTAATTATAAACGAAAAATATCCTTTTGGGATGAATAATAATATTAAAATTTACATCGTAATAATTAACATAAGAAAAATACGAAAACTCATGTGAAACAGATATATTGCAAAATATATGCTGATTTGTTATACTGATATCTGAATTATTCTGCTCTTCTCAACTGCTATGATCTTATCTGATTCGCTCACATCTTGTGCTCATGTTGAATTCTTCATATCTATTCATGCAGCGAAAGTTGCTTCAACAACTGCTTCAAGCTGTGGACGCTAATATTTTATTTTATTTTTTGATTGTCCGATGCTTGAAGCAGTAAACCATGTGTATATTTTCAGAGTGGGCGCTCTTAGTAACGGAGTTTTGCGATACTTTTAAAATTCTTTACACATACCCTATTTTAACATAATTTTTTTATTTTATAATATTTTTAAAAAAATCAGAGAAAATAGATATTAGGTGGGATAATATTAAGTTCATCTCATTCCAACTACACACCTCTTATATGGTAGATGGATATATGTACATAAATTACAAAATCAAACCAAATATTATATATTTATAACACTCTACTTGGACGATTGATCGGAAGCCGGTTTTATCACAGTAAAACCTTGTCCCTTAAGCGCAATGGGAAAACCTGAACGAAGTAAAAAGAATATGATAATAAATATTCCCCCTGATTTCAACAATCAAAGCCTTAAACTAAAGCCTCCCAATCTTGTGCAAATGTCAGTATTGCTCTTGTAAGCAAATCAACTACGTTATCTGTAACGTCCGGAAAATTCATAAATCTATGAGTTATTTAATTTGTCTCGAATGGTCAGATTGTTATTTTTGTGTTTAGCATTTCAGATTTCGTCTGAGCTCATTTCTTCGATTTTTAAGCTTTGGCGGTTCGCGACAGTTCTCAGAAGAATAAACTCAAGCACGACTCGAGTTTCTAAAATGTTTAAAAAAAAAACAGAGGAGGGATAATATTTTCAATGAAATGATTTTGGTTGACATGCGTCCATACTAGTGTAGTACTTTAAAACCTACTACACATCATATATCATCATTGTAAAACCATTTGAGGCGCTAAGAGTTCTCTCAAATTAGAAGACAACTAACTTCCTTTATTTGAGTTCTCAAAACTTTTCGATCGTTCTTGAGGAATATTCAAAGCCGGAGATATTTTTTGCAACTGTCGTTCAGCTTCAAGGCAAGTAGACCGTGTTCCTTGCTGCATCTGTGAAAGCATATTATGTTCAATTTTTTGCATTTAATTTTTGAGTTTTGTCAAAGGTTTTAATGATTTCAAATGATACTATGATCTGTACGCATTGTAGCGGGTTCCTAGGTTTCAAGTTCTTTTATGTTTGTCAGAAGAGCTTCTGTGACAGTTTGAGCCGGCGTCTCATTCAATTTCTGGGATGTACGAAAGTAGCTGTTGGATCTGTTTTTACAGATCAGAATCTAAGTTTTGATTCACACAAAATCTGCTATTGTTGTAATAACTCTCTAAGTTATATGCGCAACTTGCTTAGTCTGGAGTAGACATGGAGATATCCAAACTGGAACAGTAAGGGGACGCCTGAGTTTGACTGGTCGAATATATCTAGATGGAACAATAAGGGGACGCCCAATCTGGTACAACAATATTCTTCCAGAGTGCAGGGAACACCAAGCTGGTTCACCAGTTTGGAGCAGGAGCAGCACAGAGATCAAGCGCAGTGCGGAGAAGTGCAGAATTGTTGAAGCGCAGATCAAGTGCAGAGTACAAGTGTGGTGTTCAAGTGCAGAGTCGAGCTGTTTAAATGAGAAGTTGGACGAGCTCGAGGTGACCCCCTTTGATGCAGATGAGGAAGAATCCGTATGCCAGGGGAACTCGATCAGTCTCATTTGAGCCAAGCTGGTATGGAAAGATGTGAGCTGGATGGGCACACTGCCACAGCTCAGCATTAATCCAGAAGAACTCTGATGCAGACCAGCTTGGAGAACAGCTCAAATAAAGAATCTGCTCAGATATAGGGAGCAGGTTAGAAACCAGCTGGTTAAAGACAAACCATCTGAGCAAGATATTCAAGAGCAGATCAAGGAAGTAGGGACTCTATCTGGCAAAGTCATGAACAGTTATAAAATGGGGAAGAACTTTGCTAGATAGAGGAACTCTAAGCTTTGAAGATGATGAAGATCAGCTCTAGAGCTGTTGCAAACGAGAGGAGAAGAAGAGAGCGTTAACAGCTCGATGAAGCAACCAGCTCGAAGTAAAGACCAGCTCAGCGCAAACCAGAACGGAGAAAAGCTGGCAAGCTGGTTAAAGTCAAACCAGCTCAGATAGCATGACAGATGCTATCAAATCCACAAGCAAAGCGATTTGAATACAATACTAAACGACAAATGCTTCTCAGTATTCAAAAATCAACTTGCTCGTAACGTCTTCTCGAGTACAGTACTCACGTGCTTAAAGTGAAGAAAAGCCTGCAACGTATTTAAAGATAAAGGATGCAAAGTACAACAGTGTCAGAAGATTTTTCAAACGACTACAACTTATGTCCAATGGATATAACTCCGCATCGGGCTATATATAGAGCACATCACAAGCAAATGAAAAATAGAGTGTGCTGAGAAGAACGAAGTCGAAAGGTGTTGTGCGAACCAAAATGTAAAAGAAGAAAGCACAACCCTGGGAAGACAATGAAAAATAAACTCGGACAGGAGCACTTCTTAGTGTGTGAGATTTCATCTTTGAGAGTTTAAGTATACACTGTAAATCTCACATACAATTCACTCACATATATTTAAGAGAGCTTATTAGATTAGTTGAGTGAATCAAAAACAAAAACGAATCTCCTTTGTAGTCTTTGGACAGAGACTTTAAACAAGTCTAGTTGTCTTTCGCACTGAGACGTTAAAGAAGTGTGTGTATCCTTTCTCATAGAGGCATAAAAGAAGTGAGTTAGACACATGCAGCTTGCGGGCTGATGTGCAGTGATGTGGCTAGGAGTTCTTATGGCTGCTGGTCGTAGGAGTGGGTTGCAGCGAAGGGTCGCTGTAATCAAAGCCTTCTAGTGGATCCTTCCCGATTGTGGAAGAAGGGGAGACGTAGGAGATTCAGCTCCGAACTTCATAAACAAATTACAGCATATCTCTTTACTGCTTTATGCATTTACATTCACGCATTGCATATTTGTGTACTACATATAAAACTGATAAAATAGGCTTTCGATTACAAGAGTTCAGTTTGAGTTATTTCCGCATGATGTTATTTCATTACTCAATCTGTATCTCGGTGCACTAACATTCAAGAACAATGAGCTATTGCAGCTCAAGTTGTAAGAAACCAGTCTGTGTGTGTTGAACCAGCTCGCAGAGCAGCTGGTAATCTGGACCAGCTCGCAAAGCTGTTGGTCCAGCTTCACGGCGATCTGGTTTCACAAGTTGCGTGATGGTTTTAAACTCGTAAATTTTAAAATGCACGTAACTTACGAGGTTCCGTGTTTAGGCTGTGTGAGAACCTACGTGAGTTGTGGCAGAGCTCACGAACACCTCCTGATTTTCGATCCTAACAGTAGCTTCAAAGTAAAGTTTTCTAAGTATTTCAGTGATTATGTCGAGCTAGATGGCTAAGGATGAGGTTTTGAGCTGATAGGAAAAGTGTTAGAGTAGATGCCCAACTAGCCAACTTGTGGCGTGTGGGTTTATAGACTCTTGTATGAAACGATCTTTATATATGATATTCGCATTTATTTATGGCATTCTTTATCTTCATTATGTTTATATAATGTTAACAATTGTGTTGGATAAAGACCTAGAATGCACCATAGTGTATGTTAGATGTGATAGTGGGTATGACGGCTATCATGAACACATCTAATAGTCACTATGTATTCTGAATTAGTTCCTAGTCGATTGGGCCGTCAAAATGAGGATAAGGTCGCCCGAGCTCGAGACTAGTATCTGCGATGCGAAGTACCATGTTTCATTGGTAGGGAACATTGTGATGTTCTGAGCATGTAGATAGATAGTGACCTGGTGATCTGTCGAACTACCCTCGTTCGGACTTTCCAAGTGGTTACCATTTGTCGAGTGGATAAGTCCGAGGTCTTGGTTGTACTGATTAGTCCTCACTACTCGAAACGTCATTGAGACTCTACATGATAGGCGTCTCACTTTGACCCGTTTGCCGACTCACTTTGGGTCATTAGGCGGCGGGATTGGGTGAGATCCCGATGCATGTAGGAGTCGATGCTTCGTTGTCGAGGATTCACCGCTCGCTTACATGCGTGGATATCCTATGCTATCTGAGGGGATAATAGTGTATAAATTTCTGGCCAGAGTACTAGAAGTGTTTTTGGTAAATGGGTTTACCTAGTTACACTCGTGATGTCACTATTCGATCTCCAAGATGTATGCATAGCTATCGGATCTCTAGCGACTCTCGTTTTACCAATGGTCGTTGATCTGATCGGGATATATGGATTGAAAGGACCGTACTGTACGCTAACCACGACCAACTGGTTCTTGCAGGCACTATCAGTGATACCTAGGGGATCATGGCGCGATGTTGCTAGGCGCTTTACCATGATCCGTTTGGCAAGTCCGAAATTGTGATTTCGGAGCCGCAATGGTTGCGGGCCCACGGCTAGCTGTATCCCTGAACCATTGAGGGTCACACAAGTACTGGATTCATGATTCTCGCACGGAAACTGAGCTCAATGTGTTGAGCATAAGAAGAGGATTTTAGGGAGTGCGACTTCCTAAAAGTCAACAGGGGTCAAATCGTGATTTCCCACTTTTGAGGGGCAAAACGGTCATTATGGACTAGGTATCTGAAAAATTGTTTCTCACATCATAATACTCAGTTTTGGAAACTGAACCGATCGGTCCGATCAGATCGACGATCGGAGTTATGATGAAACCGCAGTGATTTAAATGAACCGAATGTTTATTTGGACCTGGGTATGACCCAAGTCCAATGGGCCGGTTCAGGCTCATCTACCAACTTAATTTAATTAAGATGATTAGGGCTTTTGATCACACTTGCATCATAACAAAAACCCTAGCACCACACGCCGTCTCCCTCTCCCTTTAATTAAGATGATTAGGGCTTTTGATCACACTTGCATCATAACAAAAACCCTAGCACCACACGCCGTCTCCCTCTCCCTCACCTCCGACCGCCGACCGCCGCCCGCCGCCCGCCGCCCGCCGCCCGCCGCCCGTCTTCGTCCGACCTTCGCACGATTGGACTTGTTTTGATCCATGCGACGAGGTGATTCCGTTCGTGATAAAATCCATCAGCCTTCTAGTGCAGGCTGATCGAAGGAAGATCAAATCCGGTCGTGGACCTGATTAGACGTAATCTACCGCCGCCTACCATGAAGAGTCAGTCTCCCTGTGATTCTGGTTGGAGCCAGGCGCCTGTCGCCAGCAAGGTAACACCCCGAGAAACGCCCTATGAATGTTTTATAGTGCAGTTTAGATTGTATTGAACGTTTCCCGGCGCTTATTTTAAACTTCCGCTGCGCCGCCGGGAGACGGGATCCGGATCCGCCACCGTTTTCCAACAAAAAGCAGTTCTAGTTAGAACTCTATTCTTATCTGATAAGCGTAGCTCATCTATTCAAACATCTCCAAGTTGTTATCAGTACCCTGTTGCTATTCTAATCTATTATGATTCGTTCAATGATTTCAGTTCGTAATTTGATCTCCGAACTGTGCAAGTCTACACGTATGATCTGATATTTCCCTGAGCTGATTTAACATGGGATTTGAATTCATTATTCTAGGTGAGTTTACTGTTTTTAAGTTCGCGATCTGTTTATAAGCCCGTAATCGATTTTTCCTCTTCTGAGTTGTTCCAAGCGCATGATCTGTTTTCCCCTCTGAGCTGCTCTAAGCTCGCGATTTGATTGGATTGTCCTAAGCTAAGTTGACTTTGTTTGACCTTCTTAATTTGGCCTGATTATTCTAAGTTGTGTTGAATTTTCCTAATTTGAGTTGACAAAACAGTCTGATATGTTCTCTATTCAGAGCTGATCTAAGCTCGTGATCTAAATTTTCCATTCTGAGCTGATTCCAAAATTTCTTCGGCTGTATTGCACCATACTCCCAGCAGGATTTTCAAATAAAATGGAGTTTTTTAACGAAACAAACCGCTGGTCTGCATGAGATGTCAGTTTAAAAAGAAAATAAATTTCAAAGCTTTATGACATGTGGCAAAGGTAAACAGACGGCCAGGTTACGGGTGTGTGAATGTCGGTCGACAGATCGGGGTGTGATAGGATCAATGGAATCGAAAAAGTGTTTAAAATAAGCTTAGAAGTTCAGAAGAGGGGGGTTGAATGAACTCCTTCGATTTTTATTTTTCGAAACCTTTAAAACAGTTTTTACTAGCCTCGCTAAACTCAGATCCGAGTTACCAGATCTGAGGCTCTCAGTTCAAAGCTGTTCTCTCGGTTAACAATTAATGTACGGAAATAAACCGATTGAGCAGTGAACAGTTAACAGTAAAATATGATGCAATAAATAAAAGATAGAGTTCAGGATTTGTTTGTGGAAGTTCGGATCTTAAAATCCTACGTCTGCCCTTCTTCTTTTTCAGGAAGATTCCACTAGAAGAATTTGATGTTTACAGCTCCTGTAGACACCCGGTCACGCAAGCCTCACTTGACGTGAACTCCTAGCAACTTCTACCACGTAGATACACTGCTAAGTTACAATCAACGTAATTTTCGAACTGCTTCAAGAAGCACGTTCGTTACAGACTCAAATCTGAATATACAATGAACACAATAAAGTTGTGTACTGTAACTCTTCTGGTTTCTATACAATGAAACATGTTTACAAAAGTAAATCAGAAGATATCTCAAAAATTTATCTAATGAAAACTTGAACGAAAATGTTCTTCGAGACTGAACACTGGTACTTAGATAATTTTTGATCGCTTGAATATTCCCAGAGAGATTTCGAGAGAGACACAAAAATCACCGAGAGCAACGAAAGTGACCGAGAGCTTCTTCATTTTAATTCTTCAGCTATAAATACTCTTCTTCCTCAATGGTCAATAAATGAGCCAGTAGACACAGCATTTGCTTGCATATCTTCATCGTATCACCGCATTAAATGCTCCATTAATGCTATGCAAAAGGTTGTCTGCGCTTGTCGGAGCTGAGTTGACTTATATACCAAAGAAGGTAAACATCGGTTGTACCAACTTTGCGTACTGTGCAACTATACTTAAAATAGCTCTGATCTTGTTTCTTCAATACAAATTGTCTAACAAGTTTTATCTGCTTAAACCGTGATCGTTGATATCTCTTAAATAATCATCTAATAACATCTGAAGAGATTTGAAGCTTGCAACTGTTTTAACATTGAAATCTGAAATATGCTCTCTTTCCTTTTTTGTACTTTACACAATTTATACTCTCTGTCAGATCTGAAATCATCATATAAAAGTCATATCGAGACCTGAACTTTCCCCCTTTTTGTATAATAGTAAATCTGCTAGATCTGAATTCTTGGAAATAACTGTTCTGATTTGAATTTCATTCCCAAAATCTGAAAAATAGTAACTGAAAATACTCTAAGTGAATTTTGCTCAAAACTGAGTCCGTTCTCATCTGAAAAGTTCTATTCTCAAATATTCTTATTGAACAAATATACCTAGATCTGTTACCGAAGCCTCTGAATCAAATCTGATACCGAAATACTTGACCCGATACCTGAAATAACCCGAATACCCAAATCTGAAATACTCTGATCTGAATTTTCTCGTTGAATATTCTTTGCTCTTCTCTGATCTGATAACTTATCCTGTTAGCTCAAATCTGATAAATGCTCTTCTCGAATACTAACAGTCCAGATCTGAAATACTTCCTTCTCTTCTATAAATACTTATCATTCAGATCTTAATCTAACGTTCAGTTCTTAGCCTTATTTTTGTTATCACCAAAACTTATAAATTTATCCTAACAGGATGTCCTTCCAAACATGAATGATAATCGGCAATAGTTCATCATAGACCTGATATCAGATGAGCTTGATAAAACGACCGAAACCTAAGGAGAACTTCTGCGTCACATCTCATACTGAAAATGAATTATGAAAAATGGGTTATTTCATAATCGAATAATTTAAGAAATTTATGATTAATATTTACTTTCTTTATGTCAAATCTATGTTTTCAGCTGAGCTGGGTTACTTGTTATTACCAGACTTTACCTTTTGGGCCCTATGCTCAGTACATGGTTGCAGGTGAGAAGGTTTAGTGTGAGCTGGTTGGTGTGAACTGAAG
Source organism: Dorcoceras hygrometricum (assembly GCA_001598015.1). Lineage (NCBI taxonomy): Eukaryota > Viridiplantae > Streptophyta > Magnoliopsida > Lamiales > Gesneriaceae > Dorcoceras > Dorcoceras hygrometricum. The sequence goes on from KV011879.1 coordinate 106,647, forward strand.
CGGGCTGGGAGATGGTTTCGATGGACCTAAATTTTGTGTTGTATCTCTTTTGTTTTGTTGCTCATTAAACAAACCTACTATTATGTATTTCTATATCAGACTTTATTGTGATTAATTGTTTCCAGTGTGAATGAGATCAGTACACATAATTTTACCATCTTCCTAATATCTAAATCCCGATATGTTTTACAATGCACGATCTGAATCATTTTCTATAACTGCAAAAGCATCCGTGAATCATATAATTTCTTCGGATCCTAAAATTGAAAAAAAATTTGTACGTATATTCCTTCGTAATTTCGAGATTAATTAGTAAATCGATGGGTTGGAGCGTCACAACTTGGTATCAGAGCATGGTCATTGAGATAAACATTCACTTCCAGTCTGAGACAGTTCTCGTAGCCGCTTCCTCCGGTCTGTGAGTTTATTTTGATGTTGTAGAGTAATGTTTATTTTCTTCTTGTTGGTCACGTGGTGATTTGGGTAGGATTGCAGATCATGTCAGGTAGAGGAAGAGGAAGAAGGACCCCCTTTTCTTCTTGTTGGTCATGTGGCGATAGTACTCGTGTCTTAGCTGGTGGCTCAGCTGTTAGAATGTTTAGTGGAGAAATCGAGTCAAGGGAGTGACCAATAATCCGGCATGATGTATAGACCGGAGGACCCTCAGGAGCGGTTTAGGCGGCAACGACCCCAAGAGTTCACTGGTACAACTGATCCACTGGAAACTGAGAGCTGGATCAAGTCTTTGGAAGTTATCTTCTAGTACCTGCAGCTATCAGAGCAAGATAGACCCAGGTGTGCCATTTACATGCTAAGAGGTGACGCAATGATGGTGGGAAGGAGCAAAAAATGACTGTAGACTTGGATACGCTCACATGGGAAGAATTCAAGAAAGTATTTTACGACCAGTATTTCATAGATGACGTGCGATCTGAGTTAAATAGTGAGTTTTTGACCTTGAAGTAAGGGATTATGTCAGTGCGGAATTACATCTGCAAGTTTGAGAGGGGTTGTTACTTTGTTCCCCTGATTAAGAGAGATGCTGAAAAAAATTCGTCATTTTGTTGATGGCCTACGACCAACCCTTAAGCACGATATTAGGTTACCTGAGCCTAAAGATTTTAGGGCTGCAGTCAACAAGGTTTTACGAGTTGAGCATAATTGGAAAGAGATTGAATAAGAACGCCAACAGAAACGACAGGCCTTTCAGTTTAGGGACCAGAGGCCGTCCAAAAGTCCATATACCAATCAACAAAAACCCCAAGGGGAACGACTACAACAGCCTCAACCACTCAACTCAGTTCCCAAGATTAACAACAAACTTCTTGTCCAAAATTCCACAAGAATCATGTTGGCCAGCGCAGATCTGGTCAGAATGTGTGTTACAAGTGTGGTGCTCCTGGCCACTTTGCTAAAGATTGCCCCCAATTGAAGCAGCTTATAACCAGCAGAGCTTACGTAATGATAGCAGAACAGACGAAACCAGATACCACAGTAGTTACAGGTAAGATTATCATTTCTGGTATTATTTTGCTTTGTTAGACTTGGGAGAAACCCATCATTTATATCAGATTCTTTCCTAAGAAATTACCTGTCCAACCTGAGCTATTGTTTGTGGGTTATTGTGTAACCATACCCTCGGGAGAATAACTATTAACTCGTAGAGTATTTCTTAGCATGGAACTTAGGCTACAAGGGTATTTAGTATCTGCTGATTTGATTGTATTACACATGCCTGAGTTTGATTTGATTTTGGGCTTGGATTGGTTAACCAAGTATGGAATGGTCATCGATTTTAAGTGGAGGGTTGTAAAAGTTAAACCACCCCAAGGAAATCAGTTCTTGTTTGAAGCTGCACAAGGTGGGAAAGTTCCTCGTCTAATCTCAGCTTTGAAGGACCAGAGCTGCTTAAGGAAGGGCCGTCAGGGATTTTTGGATAGTATATCCTCTGTAGTAGAATAAGGGAGACCCAAGATGTCAGAAGTAGAGGTAGTGAACGAATTCCCCGAAGTATTCCCTGAGGACATCACTGGTCTACTACCAGATCGGAAATTGGAATTTGTGATTGAAGTAGTGCCTAATGCCACCCCTATTTCCAAATCGTTGTATAGCCTCACGATTCAGAGATGAAAGAATTGAAGGAACAAGTCCAAGATATACTGTACAAAAGCTTCATCCGACCAAGTACTTCACCGTGGGGAGCCCCTGTGCTATTTTGTGATGAAAAAAATGGTAATATGAGATAGACTACAAAGATTTGAATAAGCTGACTGTAAAGAACAAGTATCCCCTTCCAAGGATTAAAGATCTCTTTGATAAACTACAAGGGATGACAGTGTTTCCTAAGATAAACCTCCGATCTAGGTACCATCACCTGAAGATCAAAGAAATAGATCTCCACAAGACTGCCTTAAGAACATGACTATGAGTTTTTGTTATGCCTTTTGTATTAACGAATGCACCTTCAACTTTCATGACTTGATGAATAGAGTATTCCAACCTTTCCTGGATCAGTCATGATAGTATTCATAAACGACATTCTTGTTTACTCTAAGAGCATAGAAGAGCACTCGAATCAGCTTAGGATAGTGTTGCAAATTTTACGGGATAAACAGCTCTTTGCTAAGTTTAGCAAGTGTGAGTTCTAGCTAGAGAAGGTTGTTTTTCTTGGTCATGTGATTTCCAAGGACGGACTAGAAGTCGATCCAGCAAAGTGGAAGCAGTTTGGGGTTGGCCTGTGCCAAAGAGTATGACTGATATTCGTAGCTTTTTAGGTCTCGCATGTTACTATAGGCTATTTATCAAAGGCTTCTCTAAGATAGCAGTTTCATTGATGACCTTAACCAGGAAGCATGTTAAGTATGATTGGACCTCTGAGTGTCAAGTAAGTTTTGATAAACTGAAGCAAGCTTTGGTGGAGGCCCCTATTTTAGACATGCCCTCTAGACAGGGTAATTATTTTCTCTTCACTGATGCGTCTAAAATGGTATGGACGTTGTGTTGATGCAAGATCGAAGGATGATTGCCTACGCTTCTAGGTAATTGAACACTCATGAGAAGAACTACCCAATGCACGATCTGGAGTTAGCAGCGGTAGTATTCGCATTAAATATTTGGAGGCACTATCTTTATGGAGAGAATGTGAAATTTTTACTGATCACAAGAGCCTCAAATAATTCTTCACACAGAAAGAACAGAACATGAGGCAACGGAGATGGCTAGAGCTAGTGAAGGATTATGCTTGCATCATCAGTTATCACCCTGGTAAAGCTAATGTGATGACAAATGCATTGAGTAGGAAGTCGATGGGATTAGCTCAGATTTCAATTCAGAGACAATTTGTTTTGGAGATTGAGAAATTTGAATTGGAGCTGATTACCCGTAAATGCGCTACAAAGCTAGTTGTTCTTACCATTCATTCGATGTTGAAGGATCAGATTAGGGAGAGACAGGCAAGAGATGAACAATTGATTAAGTAGAAACAACAGGATGATGAGAAGGGTGGAAATATATAAAACAGAAGAGGGTATAGTGAGATATCAAGGAAGGACGTGGGTTCCACGTATAGATATTCTGCGAGCTGAAATCATGGTTGAAGCTCACACCATCAGTTCACCCAAGAAGCAAAAAAATATATAAAGACTTGCAAATGTTATATTGGTGTCAGGAATAAAGCGGGATATCTCCAGATTAGTCGCTGAGTGTCTAACCTGTAAATAAGTTAAAGCAGAGCATCAACGACCAGCTGGGATTCTGAGACCTCTCCCGATACCAGAATTGAAATGAAAAAATATTACGATGGATTTTGTAGTAGGTCTACCAAGAATCCTTCACAGTTTCAACTCGATCTGGGTCGTAGTCGATCACTTAGCCAAGTCAGTTCACTTTCTACCAGTAAAGACCACCTATGATCTGAACAAGTATCACCACTTCTTAAATGTGTTATTATCAACACGAATTCTCAAGATAAGACCAATTTGACGTGTACTCAAGGTCCACTTCTAGAGGCGTAATTACCTCACTGGGATATTGGATAAAAGGAGTTGAGATAGGATCAATTAGGATAAAAAATAGGCCTAGTAGTTCAGAAAAGGGGGGGTTGAATGAACTCCTTGGATTTTTATTTTTCAAATCCTTAAAACGATTTTACAAGCCTTTGCTAAACTCAAATCTGAGTGACAAGATTTGAGGCTCTCAGTTCAAATCTGTTTTCTCGGTTAACAAATAATGTACAAAAATAAACGATTAAACAGTGAACAGTAAAATAACAATGCAGATAATGTAAATAGAATAAGGGTCAAGAATTTGTTTCTGGAAGTTCGGATCTCAAATCCTACCTCTCCTCTTCTTCCTTTTCAGGAAGGTTCCACTATAAGATTTGATGAGTACAGCTTCTGTAAACACCCAGTCACTAGAGCCTCGCTCAAGGTAAACTCTTAGCACCACAATACAATGCAGATTACACTGCTGAATACAACAAATGACTTTTTAGAACTGTTTCACGTAGCACGTTCTTTACAGACTCTGTTTGAATATTACAATGGATACAACACCCATAGTTTGTAATAGCTTCTGGTTCTTTGAACAATATGAATCTTTGGCGAAGTTGAACCAGAAGGAATCTTGAAGATAGATTTCTGTTAAGGAACGAAAAGATTGTTCTTCAAGACTGAGAGCTGGGATAATATTTTTGAAGTCGTTGAAAGAATTTGCGAGAGAGTAAATCGACCGAGAGTTTGTAAATTCACAGAGAGATTTTTCGCTTGAATTCCTTTAGCTATTTATAACATCCATCTTCAACGGTCATTTAATAAGCCAGTAGACACAAGCCTCATTTGAATATCTTCAAAGTATCGGGCATTAATTGCGCCATTAATGCTGAGTTGAGATTTGTTTGCTGTTGTCAGAGCTTTGTTGACTTTTATACCAAAATAGGTAAACATTGCATCCACCAACTCTGAGTCCTGTAGAATATACTCCAAATAGCTCTGATCTTGTCTCTCTTCAATCCATATTGTGTAATAGGCTTTATCTGATTTAATATTGATTGTTGAATCATCTGTACTAGTTATCTGATAAGATCTAAAACTGAAATCTGAAATCTGTTCGGTTCTGAGATCAAATCTGATTCAGACTAATTCGAATAAATCAACTTCACGATCTTTCTCGTTACGTTTCTTCTCCCTTTACTCTCTAACGATATCTTCTGACCTGAATAACTCTGTCATATCTGAATCATATCTCTGTTCTGTACCATAGAAACCTCTGATGTGAAATCTGAAATCTGAAATATAACCTCTGAGATACTCTGAGTAAATTCTGTCCAAATCCGAATCTCTGTACTGAACCTAATAACCTCTGATCTGAGTTGCTCTTATCTGATCTAAAAAACTCTCTTCCCAATTATATACTCTTTTCCCAATCTCTCAGATCTGAAAATACTTTCTTCCCTTTTATACAAACAGATCTGATATATATTCTAACCTTCTTTAACACGATTACTTAAGGTTCAGATCTGAGTCATAAATTTAGTTCTTATCTTGTTTTCGTTATCACCAAAACATATAAATTTTCTCTTAACAATTTCCCCCTTTTTGATGATAACAAACTTAGCAGCCTATGACTTAAATAGAGACAAAATTGCTCCAAGTCGTTTATATATATATAATCAAAACTGGCTAAGTACAAGAGTTTTGTACAAGAACTGAAAAAGAACAAAAAGTCTGCTCATCCAAACCAACGGTTCCAGCCCGAACTTCTGCTACCTCTTCCTGATCTGTACAATCCACTACCTCTGTTTGATCCTCCACCTCTCTTAGGTGGTTCACTTCTACTGCCACCTTCACCTGGTCTGCTGCTTCCACCACCAGGTCTACTACGATCATCCGACGGACCTCTGCTACTCTCTTCTCCCTTTTCGTCATCACGCCCTCTATTAATTTAGGCAATGATTTCAGACAATTGAGCACTAAGAGTATCGATGCCCGTCTGTGTTTCCTTTCAGAAGTCTTTCAGATCTCGCGTCAGAGCAGCCTTTTGAATCTCTATCTCCTGGCATAAGGCATGCATTTCAGTTCTAAAGATCAAATCCTGACGAGTGTTGGTCTTAGCAAACGCTATCTCAAGATTTGTAATTTTTCCCCAAAAGAGCAGCTTTGAGTTCGTCTATGTTGTCAAGAGTCGACAGCTGCTCAAGTTTAATTTGATCAACAGAAGCTCAGAGCTGTGCAAAAGACTCTGTGTAGTCGGCGGAAGGAACAACAGCAGTTGGCATAGAAGTCTAAGGGATATCTGCTATAAAGTCTGTGGAAGGATGAACAACAGGTGGTACTGTACTCTGATAGGTCTGAGGGACCTCATCTGTAAAATAGATGCGAGAAGCACTAGATGAAGGACTAGATGGAATCGCATCTGCAGATATCGGTCTGATAGACTCTAAACTTTCTGAACTAGAACTGGAGGAAATGTACTGAATTACGGGTTGTACAAAGAAGTCATAAAAACCTTCAACTTCTATACGGTGCTGAATTGCATTAAAAATTCCTGTCGGAACTGCATCTATATCCACAACTGGACCTGTTTCAACCATATCGCTACACAAATTATACGTCCTGACTGGCAGAAGATGTCCAAAGAGTGAAAATTGAACTATATCTACACAAGTCGCTTCCCAATTCCTCTATACAATACCGGAGTAAAGTTTTCTAGAATCCAGATCTTGGATTGGCTCAATGAATATGCAAATTGGGGCAAACGCATCCACAAAAGGCCTCTGCGGAAGCTGCTTCCTCTTGCGAGAAATAGCTGACCTGCACCCGCATCTCCACCAGGGATCTGTACCCTCTGCTACTGTCCAAGACCCATCAATTAAGATCAACGACCTCACCCAGCTGGTAGACTCGACGCTAGGATAAAATCGGGAATGAATCCCTTCACTCTGTACATCAGCTCTTTCGAACAGCTTTGAGCTACACGGCCGTGTCCACTCCAATCTATGTTTCTTCAGTTGCTCTAGCAGATCTATTAACGACAAGCTATGAGCCTCTGTAAGAAAATCCAATACGTGAAGATCTATAGCGGACGTGGGCGTGCCAGATTCAAAATTGTTGTGCCTCGCTTCCAAAAATTTTCGAAGTAGCATCTCTCTGTACTTTGCCATTATATACAATCACCTCCTAACTGCTGTCTGCAAAGAATCCGTTTCAGCCCATGTCAAGACCTGTTTCTCCTTTACGGCAAAATCTGAAACTGATTGCAAAGATGACAAGCTGCGAAGACTAAACGAATAAAAGAATGAAGAAATTTCTTCTACTACTGCTTCCCTAATCTGTACAAGAAAGTCGATATCAGCACAAATAAACGTAAAAATTTCTTTGGCTGGGTTCCCTTTAATTTCCTCCACAAGGGGCTCCTTCCCCTTGTCATCAGCGGTAATCTGTGGAAGGCTGGCCTTGTACCAGTTTACTTCCTTAAAAGCAATTCCACGACCAAACTTGATCTTCGTTGGCTCATCAGCCGTAACAGATGGCAGCATCATATCCTCCGGAATATGCCTCAAAATTTCATCAATAGACATGGACTCTTCATCAGACTTGGATGTCTCGATAAGCTCCAGAACCTTGCTCAAGGGCTCTGTGTCTTCAGAGTCAAGCACTTTCTCATCTCTCTTCCCCTTAACAGTAGCTTTCTCGGTTTCCTTCTCCTTCTCCTTCTCCTTCTCAACCAGAGGTCCTTCTTCATTGGATAACACCTTGGAACTTAAAACAGCATCATCATTAGTGATAGCTGAAACATCTATCCTGCTCTCCGTCTCAACAGTTTCCGTCTCAGCAGGTTCCTCCATCTCTATCTCAGCTGTCTCCGCAATAACCTTTGCAACAATCTCCTCAACTGTTTCCTCCACAGTTGGCTGTTCCACAGCTGTTCTCTTCTTATCAGGCCCTAGCTCAACAATCTCCTCCTCATCTGATTCTTGCAACACCAGTTTTATTTTTGGTGCTTGGCGTCGTCGAACACTAAGGCTTGCAGCCGGTACGACAGAAATTGGTTCAGGATCTTGTACCACGGGTACAATCACCAGATTCTTTTCTGTGGGAGCAGCTCTCCCCACAGTTGTGCGCTTCCTATTCGCAATAGGCTCAGCAGCAGGAGCTGGTCTCCTTTTTGCTGCTGCCTTCTTAACAATTTTCTTCAATGGCGGCTCATTCGTCCCCTCTTCAGCGGTTATAGATTTGTTTTTGACAACGTAGGTGCCAACGGTTCATTGTAAATTAGATCTTTCAGCAAACGAAATTCAACCTTCATTTTCTTCTTCTTGCAAGAAGTTTTAACAGGCTCTCCAGACGCAGAAAATACACTCCGTGCATTGTAAATTAGATCTTTCATCACTTCATCCATTGAAGTCAGCCCCTCATTGGTATTCCAAACGTACCAGCAAACTGATCCTCAGAGATTCCAACAAACTTGCCCTGAACACAACTGATCACTTCATTTTCCCTCACAAGGCTATGGGCAAAGAAGGCCACCAAATCATCTTCGTAGAAAACTGAAGGACAACCCAGAAAACCACGGAGTCCAGTCGACTCTAGGGATTTGAACATTTGAACCATGCCCTCATCAGGAAAAGTCAGAACTGAGTCGAAGTTCACTTGAAGAGCATTCTGAATCAATGAAGCACCATTTTTGTTGGTTGATCGAACGAAATCGCTGAAAACAAAGAGATTCTGCAAACAAGAACACTAGAAATAACGAGAGTAATTTAGCGCAAGGTAAGGGTTAGAGATAATCGAAAAGACACATAAAAGAAAGAACGGAATACGAAACGATACGAATAACAATGTAGATGTGACGTTTCGCATGATGACAACACACATGTCAATCATCCGATGGTGCGATCAGATTTTGAAAAGATTTTGACAAGATTTTGAATTTTAACCACGAGGGTTAAAAAGTAAAAAGAAGCGCCATTTTAAAAAAAACATGTCACAACCATTGATCTTTTATTGTATCAGCTGGGGTACTATCAGATCTGATCACATATAAGCATCAACTGTATATACGTGAAATCTGAATAGATTCAGATCTCACGTATTCAGCTGACTCAGCACTTATTAACTCAGATCTGTTATTTCCCCTAAAGCAAACGATACGAATAACAATGTAGATGTGACGTTTCGCATGATGACAACACACATGTCAATCATCCGATGGTGCGATCAGATTTTGAAAAGATTTTGACAAGATTTTGAATTTTAACCACGAGGGTTAAAAAGTAAAAAGAAGCGCCATTTTAAAAAAAACATGTCACAACCATTGATCTTTTATTGTATCAGCTGGGGTACTATCAGATCTGATCACATATAAGCATCAACTGTATATACGTGAAATCTGAATAGATTCAGATCTCACGTATTCAGCTGACTCAGCACTTATTAACTCAGATCTGTTATTTCCCCTAAAGCTGAGGTTCTCCCAACGCTGATGTTTACCAAGTCTGAGATTCTCTATCGTTCCCCCTGAACAGAAGACTCAAATCTGAAATAAACAAAAGCTGTTCAACCTGCAAAATTTTTGAACGATCATAGATTAAGGCAGTTCTAAGAGAACAAGAATATTTCGAAAATACGAAAACTTAGCGTCTGGTAGAGGCTTTGTGAAGATATCATCCACTTGTTGATCCGTTGACACATACTCCAGCCGGACGTCCTTCTTTAGCACGTGATCTCTTATGAAATGATGTCTTATGTCTATGTGCTTTGTTCTTGAATGCATCACAGGGTTCTGAGTGATAGCTATCGCACTGGTATTGTCATAGAAAATAAGAGCTTCAGAAGCATCAATGTCGTAGTCTCGAAGCTGATGTTGAATCCATAAGATCTGAGCACAGCAGCTTCCAGCCGCTAAATACTCTGCTTCAGCTGTGGAGGTAGCAATAGATGTTTGCTTCTTACTGAACCAGGAAATCAGACTATCTCCCAAAATTGACATGTACCACTTGTGCTTCGCCTATCAATCCTACAACATGCGTAATCTGCATCACTATAATCGATTAGTTGAAAACTGGAGTCTTTGGGATACCAAAGACTCACATTGGAAGTTCCTTTCAAATATTTTAAAATCCTCTTTACTGCAATGTAATGTGATTGTTTAGGCTCAGCTTGAAATCTAGCACACATATAGACAGCAAACAAGATGTCTGGTCTGCTAGCAGTTAAGTAAAGCAATGAGACAATAATACCACGATACAAAGATACCTCAATTGCAGTTCCAGCTTCGTCTTTATCCAATTTGATTGAAGAACTCATTGGGGTAGTTGCTGCTGAACAATTCTCCATTTCAAACTTTTTCAGCAGTTCTTTCGTGTACTTAGCTTGATTAATGAATATCCCATTCTCAAGTTGTTTAACTTGTAAACCCAGAAAGAACGTCAGCTCTCCCATCATGCTCATCTCGAATTTGTCCTGCATCAGTTTAGAGAACTTCTAGCACAATTTGGGGTTATTTGACCCAAAGATAATATCATCAACATATATTTGTACCAATAGGACATGATCATTTTTGATAAATTTAAATAAAGTCTTATCAACGGTGCATATTACAAAGTCACGATCAATAAGGAACTTACATAGTGTTTCATACCAAGTTCTGGATGCTTATTTCAAGCCGTATAGAGCTTTATCCAGTTTATAGACGTGATCTGGATATGTATGATTCATGAATCCAGGAGATTGTGCAACATACACTTCCTCAGTCAAGATGCCATTAAGAAAGACACTCTTTACATCCATTTGAAAGACTTTGAAGTCTTTGTATACAGCATATGCAAGAAACATGCGGATGGCTTCTAATCTAGCTACTGGAGTGAAGGTTTCATCAAAATCTATTCATTCTAGTTGTCTAAAACCTTGAGCTACTAGTCTAGCCTATTTATTATAACAACACCATCCTCATTCAGCTTGTTACTAAAGACCCATTTAGTACCTATCACTGAATGATTAGTGGGCCGAGGAACTAGCTGCCATACATTGTTTCTCTTAAATTGGATAAGTTCGTCTTGCATAGCATCTATCCAGATTGGGTCTGCTAAGACTTCTTCTATCAAATTTGGTTCTATGTGAGAAATGAATGCTGAACTGAAGTACCCATGCATTAGCTGGCCTCGTGTGCGAACATGAGAATGTACACTACCTATGATATGCTCAGGTGGATGATTTCTATTCCACGAAAGGTCAGATCCGATTGGATTTACTCCCTGTTCAGCGTGGATGTCTGGCTGTACGTTCTCAGTTTGATCACCAGATACCCATTGATGTGTATGTTGTTCCAGATTTGAATCAGATTCCAATTGATGAGTTTTGTTGATAGCTTGTTTATCTGAATCCGGTCTTAATACTGATGGATGGATTGTAGAATCTGCTTGCGTAACATCTTGTGCAACAGTTGTTTCATTACCCGCAGCTGGCACACTGGTTGAGATCTCTTCCTGCACTAGGTCAACATTAGTCAAATCAATGACTTCTATGTTACATGTCAGATCTGCTTGCTCAGTAGGGATGTCATCGTGTGGAGCATCCAGTGCTGGCTGGTTATCAGCTGAGTGTGAATCTGTGGTACGTCATCACTTGATTCATCTAAGCTGGTTGATTCCAGACGTGTGCACAAATAATTTAAGCTCGCAGCTGAATTGGAACAAAAGCTGGTTTCATCGAATACCACATGAGCTGATTCTTCAACCGTCAAGCTCCGGTTGTTAAACACTCGGTATGCTTTGATCCGGCTGAGTATCCAAGAATAAACCTGCATCAGATTTTTCATAGAAGGCTGTTAGATGCTTTTTGCCATTATTATGAATGAAACATCTGCATCCGAACACCCTGAAATAAGATATGTCAGGTTTCTTGCCACTCCATATCTCAATGGGGTAACACCATGAATTTTGTTAATCATAGATCTATTTTGAGTGTAGCAAGCTATGTTAACTGCTTCAGCCCAGAATTTTTGAGAAATGCCGGAATCAGCAATCATAGTTCGAGCAGCTTCTTTTAAAGTACGGTTTCTCCTCTCAGCTAACCCGTTCTGCTGAGGAGTTCTAGCAGCTGAAAGCTCATGCTTTATTCCAATGTCTTCCAGATAAGAGGATAATTTATGATTTAAAAACTCAATACCTCGACTACTCCTTATCCGGTTGACAGTGCAAGATTTGTCATTTTGTAGACGTTTTAAAAGCTTGATCAGCTGGTGCAGCGGTCTGATCTTTTGATTTTAAAAATACCACCCATGTATATTTGGAAAAATCATCAACAACAACAAGGGTGTAATTTGTTCCCCCTAAGCTGGTTACGGGTATTTGACCAAAAAGATCCATATGTAAAAGCTCTAAGCTTCGGGCAGAATGAAGCTTTTCTTTTTAAAAGTAGAACGAATCTGTTTTCCCAGCTGACATGCAGAACAAATCTTGTCTTTTGAAAAATTTATTTTGGGCATACCAGAAACCAATTTGATCTTACTCAGTTTGGCAAGTGTTTTGAAATTCAGATGATTCATTCTCTGGTGCCACAGCCAGCTCTTGTAAGAGTCAGCTGCTAGAAAAGTCTGTTCAGATCTCAGATGCTCTGACCAATTGATAACGTAGGTATTCCCCGATCTATTTCCTACTAACACTGTCAGATCATCTGGATTCTGAACTGTGCATGTGTGCTTTTGAAAGTTAACTGTGTAACCATTGTCATATAGCTGACTTATACTAATAAGATTATAACACAGATTTTCAACTAGGAGGATATCAGAGATTGAAATGTTACCATGGGTAAGCTTACCCTTACCCACAGTGTTACCGTGTGAGTTATCACCAAAAACAATTTCGGCTCCTTTGTGTGGCGTCAGATATGATAACAGCTTTGAGTTACCAGTCATGTGTCTCGCACAGCCACTGTCCAGATATCATTTTTTTGATTCCTCTTAAGCTCTGTACCTATTATCATGCAATCATAAAACAAATTTTTGGTACCCAATTTTACTTGGGTCCAGATCGGTTTACCCCTTTTGGGACCCATACTTGAATTACCTTTACAGGTTTCCCAGTATTGACATCCACTAGGGTTCGTGCTGAATTATTGTGTGATCTGTTGAGCTTTGACTTTGTACTTTGACCATTTAGATCACGTTTGGGCTGAACCTTTATCCATACAGATTTGGCCTTCGTTGAACCACGCCTTTGCTGGTTCAAAACAGACGACTTAGGAACAGCTTTTGCTTTATCCTTATCAAGTCTGTTCGTTAGCCAGCTGGGCTTACAGTTCTCAGGCTTAATGTAACCAATAACGTTTTTGATCTTATGGTTCGTTGTCCAGTGAACTGATCATCGTACTTAACCGACTCACATACATCGTGTATCACACTGGCTTTGACAAAATTCATTTTCTTGAACTTATCATCAGCCAGATCTGATTGAGTACATGTTTCCTCAGAGCTGCTTTCACCAAAGCTGAAACCTAAGCCAGATTTATCATTTAAAGTCTTCTGGGTCTCATGCAGCTTACTTAGGGAAACATAAGACTTAGTCCAGGAGCTCATCACATGATTTAATCGTTCGTTGGTCACAGGACTTTATTTCAAAGAATCATTCTCGATTTTCAGCTTACTCAACTCAGTTTGTAAACTGTCAGTTTCCCCAAGTTGAGCAGTGCTTGGTTCCACTGAAATATTTTTCAAACAATCTTCTTCAGCTTTAATCTCCTCGAATGTTTGAGATAGCTTTCTGTACTCATGGACCATTTCATTAAGTGCAGTGATGAGGTCCTCTCATGTAAATTCACTATTAGAGAAGTCAAATACATCATCATCAGTTGTCTGGTTGGCCATCAAGCAGTGGACCTTCTTCTTGCTCACTTTCGCTAGATGAGCTGCTTGATGTGGTCTCAGAATCTGAATCAGCCCATTTGTTGTTGCTCTCCTCAGCAACAAGCACTTTACGATCATTATTCTTGTTGGGCCTCTTCTCAAATCTGTTTCTCCTTCTTTCTGTGGCCTTTTATCCTCTTTCTTGGATCTGTCATCTTTCTTGGGCTTCTTGTAATCAGCTAATGTCCTGGTCTGCCACAGTTATAACAATTTAAATCAGTTGAAATATTTTCAAATTTATGTGCATTGCTATAATTGAAAGAAGGGTTGTGAGATCTTCTCATGAATTTCCCAAACTTCTTTACGAAGAGGGACATGACGTCGTTGTTGATCTGCTCTGCTGACTTGCTAGGTGAGCACTATTCTGAAATCGTAGCAGCAAGAGCTTTTGTGGCTTGAGAGGTCGATGGTCCAGCCTCTGATCTGGTCTCTAGATCGAACTCATAAGCTTTCAGATTTGCGAATAGATCGTGGAGTTCTAGTTTATTCGGATCTTTCAATTCTCTCATCGTCATCGTCTTCACATCCCACTCCATTGACAGTGCTCTCATCACCTTAAGAGCCAACTCTCCGTTGCTATATTATTTTCCAAGACTGGTTAGCTCAATCACAACAGAGCTGAATCTCTCATCAACTCCGTCATTGTCTCTCCTTCTCTCATCTTTATAGATTCATATTTCTGCTGGGAAACCGTCAGCTTGTTCTCTTTAGTCTCATCGTTGCCTTCACAGATTTTCGTGAGATTTTCCCAGATCTCCTTAACCGTAGCGCAGATCTTTATCTTACTGAACATGTTTTTGTCCAACGTCTTGTATCGAATATCATTTGCTACATTGTCCAGGTTGGCTTTCAAAAATAGGAGACCACATATGAGGTCACTGGTTTTCTCTATCCACTGTGGAGCACCAGCAGTAATCGCCATTGCCGTATTTGCCTTCATAATCTTCATGGGTCCATCTGTTATGACGAACCACATGTCATCGTCTTGAGCGGCTAGATGGGCTTTTATCCTGATCTTCCAATCATCGTACTCCTCCTTAGAAAACATAGGAATTTTATTGTGACAAGTAGACATATTGAATATAAGCGCAGAAGATCAAACTGTTCAATAACTGAGATGACAAGGCTCTGATACCAATTGATAGGATCAATTAGGATCGAAAATCCTACCTCTCCCCTTATTCCTTTTCAGGAAGGTTCCACTAGAAGATTTGATGAGTACAGATTCTGTAAACACCCAGTCACTAGAGCCTCGCTCAAGGTGAACTCCTAGCACCACAATACAATGCAGGTTACACTACTGAATACAACAAATGACTTTTTAGAACTGCTTCACGTAGCACGTTCTTTACAGACTCTGTTTGAATATTACAATGGATACAACACACAAAGTTTGTAACAGCTTCTGGTTCTTTGAAAAATATGAATCTTTGGCTAAGTTGAACCAGAAGGAATCTTGAAGATAGATTTCTGTTAAGGCACGAAAAGATTGTTCTTCAATACTGAGAGCTGGGATAATATTTTTGAAGTCGTTGAAAGAATTTGCAAGAGAGTAAATCGACCAAGAGTTTGTAAATTCGCAGAGAGATTTTTTGCTTGAATTCCTTCAGCTATTTATAACATCCATCTTCAACTGTCATTTAATGAGCCAATAGACACAAGCCTCATTTGAATTATTCACCATAAAGGGCATTAATTGTGCCATTAATGCTGAGTTGATGTTTGTCTGTTGTTGTCAGAGCTTTGTTGACTTTTATACCAACGTAGGTAAACATCGTATCCATCAAATCTGAGTCCTGTAGAATATACTCCAAATAGCTCTGATCTTGTCTCTCTTCAATCCATATTGTCTAACAGGCTTTATCTGATTTAATCTTGATCGTTGAATCATCTGGACTAATTATCTGATAAGATCTGAAACTGAATCTGAAAGGTTCTGAGCTCAAATCTGATTCAGACTAATTCGAATAAATCAACTTCACGATCTTTCTCGTTACGTTTCTTCTCCCTTTACTCTCTAACGATATCTTCTGATCTGAATAACTCTGTCAAATCTGAATCATCTCTCTGTTATGTACCATAGAAATCTCTTTTCTGAAATCTGAAATATAACCTCTGAGATACTCTGAGTAGATTCTGTCCAAATCTGAATCTCTGTACTAAACCTGATAACCTCTTATCTGAGTTGCTCTTATCTGATCTGAAAAACTCTCTTCCCAATTATATACTCTTTTCCGAGTCTCTCGGATCTGAAAATACTTTCTTCCCTTTTATACAAACAGATTTGATATATTCTAATCTTCTTTAACACGATTACTTAAGGTCCAGATCTGAGTCTTAAATTCAGTTCTTATCTTGTTTCTTTATCATCAAAACTTATAATTTTTCTCTTAACAGGTTGCTTTGAGGATATTAAATCGTGCTCGAATGTTCTAAGGTCTGTTCGAATAGGGCATGACCAGCTTGCGATCTGGAGGTCTGAGCTCTGTTCGGTTAGGGTATGACCTGCTCGAGCTCTGAAGTTCTTGTCGGGTTCCGAGATTACTCACGTAGGCGTATCCGATCTAACAACTTGTCTCATTTTTTTTATACATTAGTCTTCAATATGTGGTTTCGGTGTGGTGGCATGATTTGTATTTATCATATCTCTTGTTGATGTGTCACCGAACAATATCGTTGCACCATCAAATAATTTTGGTATGTACAATAAATAAATTTGATATGGTGGGCACCTTACATGGGCACCAAACTGACGTGACAGCACCTGAAAGTGCCACGTCAGCCTGGTGCCCATGTTGGGTGCCCACCATATCATTTCTTGTACAATAAATTGTTAATGTTGGTGCTGAAAATATTCAATGGACACATCATGCCAGAATTAGACCAACATATCTATGAATTAATGTTGGTATGTACTATAAATTGTTAATTTTGGTGCTGAAATTATCCAATGGATCGACTATCTATAAACTAATTTGGAATGTACCATAAATTGTTAATGTTGGTGCTGAAATTATCCAATGGACACGTCATGCCAGCAACTAGACTAAAAATAATTAAGATCAAAGTTGACAAATTAATGGCCAAAACCCAAAATCTGATAAGTTATAATCCAAAAATTTATTTCACTTATGGGTAAATTTAATATTAAGGAATTTTTTAAAATTGAAATAACACAGGTGTCTTAATGCAATTGTTTATTATAAAACGATAAACTTGAGCTGTAACACCAAAATTCCTGAGTGACATATATTTAATTTAAAATAATATATATTTTAAGTCTATAATAAGCTGCCACCATTTCAAACACACAAAACGGTCAATATTTTACAACAGAGAATTTTGTTTCTTCTATTCATTTGTCTTTTGTTTTAGCAACTTCGATTAACGATAACGATTTTAAGTGTGCTTACGTACAATGTGTAAATATTAAATCCAGAATACGACACATACGATTTTTTTTTACTTCGTTAGGATGGATATCGACACGTTATGTTTAAATATACATAAAAGAATGTGGTATTGAATTTAATTTATGTTAAAATTTAGACAGGTCATTTTCCCAAATATTTAAATCTGTTATATTATTGTAATTCGATCATTTTAAAAACTTTAAAAATATTTGAAAATGACGCGAGTTGAGATATACATAATTGGATTTATGGAAACTAAGATAAGGTTGGAAACTTGGAATGTATTTTCACACAAATCTTAATTTTGATTTATGAAACTAAGATTGTTGGATTTATGACCAATCAGATCTTAATTTTGATAAAAACAAGAATTTGTTCCTTTGTTTCTAACAATTCAATAGAGTGTACAGACAATCAGCAGAACAGAGCCGAGCAGATCAGCTGAAGAACTGTACAGTATAAACAAAGAGTTGAGTCCAGTTGAGAAGAAGTGCAGATCAATTGAGTTAAGCAGGACGGTACGGATGAGATCAGTTGAGAACAGAGTGGCCTAGTTCAGATCGGATGAGAACAGATCATAACAAAACAAAACAGAATATAGCGGCTCAGAGATAAGCAGATCAGATTAGATCAAGAACAACTCAGATCAGTTCAGATACGAAGAATAGAATAGTTGATAACAAAGCAATTCAGATGAACAATAGCAGAGCAAACAAAACACAACATTCAGAATCAGAAGAGCACTGTAGTTCTATGTGCAGATCAGGATGGAGTTTCGCAACAGATCAGTTCACATAAGAAGAGCGAGCTTAATTGAAAAGTACATATCAGAGCGGAGACCATATCAGATCAGCATAGGCTACCAGTTCAGAATGGATAAAGAAGTTTGAACAAACTTTACTCAGAACAATCAGAAAGTTCAAACTGAGTTTCTTCGGTACGTCTACATCGGTTCAGAGTCAGTACAAAGACAATAAATAGCCTCACCCACTCTTGTACGAATAAAGATTAACAAACGCACAATGTCATAAACTTTACAGAAACTTTTCAACGGCTAAGAGCTTGTGTCCAACGGTAATATCATATTGAAGGTTATATATATACAAGCTGAACTAAAGATGAAGTCGTCGATGAGACCACAAGCTGTTGTTAGAGTATGTGTCCAGCTAATCAACTGTTGGTAGTGGACTTTGTTGACTCTACTGTAAAACGATCTTTATTCATATTTACATTTACATGGTATTCTTTATTTTTGCTTTTATTGCGTAAATATATTGGATAAAGACCTTAAATACACTATAGTGTATGTTAGATGTGATTATGGACTTGATGGCTATCATGGAACACATCTAATAGTCATTGTATGTTCTAAACAAGTTCATAGTCGTTTGGGTCGTCCAAAAGTGTATAAGAGTCACCCAAGCTTGAGACTAGCATCTGCGATGCAAAGTACCACGTTTCATTGGTGGCGAACATAGAGATGTTCTGAGCATGGATATGACCCGGTAATCTATCGAACTAACATCGTTCGGACTTTTCAAGCGGTTACCATTTGTTGAGTGGATTAAGTTTGAGGTCTTGGTTGTACAGATTAGTCCTTATTACGTGAAACATCATTGAAACTCTACATGCCAGTCGCCTCACTTTGACTCATTTACCGACTCCATGAGGGTCATCAGGTGGCGGGATTGGGTGAGGTCCCGATGCATGTAGGATTCAATGCTTTGTTATCGAGAATTCATCGGTCGCCCTTGTGCATGGATATCCTATGTTATTTGAGGAGGTAATAGTGTGATAAATATCTGACCAAAGTACTAGATATGTTTTAAGTAAATGGGTTTACCTAGTAGCACATACGATGTCACTATTTGATCTCCAAGATATATGTATGGTTGTCGATTATCTAGCAACTCTCAATTTATCGATGTTCGTTGGTTCGGTCGGGATATATGAGCTGAACGGACCGTATTGTAAGCTAACCATGACAGACTGGTTCTTGCAGACAGTATCAGTGATACCTAGGGGATCATGGGATGATGTTGCTAGGGCTTTACCATGGTCTGATTGGTAAGTTCGAAAATATGTTTTCGGAGTCACAAGGAGTTGTGAGCCCACGGCTAACTCTATCCCTGAACCATTGAGGGTCACACAAGTACTGGTTTATCATTTTTCGTACGGATATGGTACTCAAAGTGTTGAGTGTATAGTAGGAGAAAGGTTGGGGTACGACTTCCAAAATTAACTAAGAAAGTAGGACTTCCATATTTAGTTAATAGGAGTGCAACTGCTATTTTTGGATTAAGTTGTCTGAAAAATTGTTTTCATACCACAATGTACAGTTTTAGAAATTGTGCAGATCAATCTGATCTGATCGTCGATCGAAATTATAATGACACCACTATGATGGACTTGAAATCAATGTGCGATGGCTTGGGCCCGGCCTGGGCACATTAACCTGGTTTAAGCCCATGAAACATCTATAAATAGTGGTCATGGGGTGTCATTTTAAATGAACCAAGTTGTGTTGACAACTCTCCTCTCCCCTCCACTCTCGGCCTCCTCCCACAGTCATCGCCCGTCGTAGCCACCGTCGTCGTCAGAATTCATTCCGACCATCTCGGTGTGGAGATTCCATTCGTGAAATCTTTGTTGATTTTCTAGTGCAAGCCAGCGAAGGAATCGAGATCCCCGATCGTGGACCGGATTGACGCCGTTCGAGGGATTCTATTGTTGAAGGAGCACCTCCCTCACGGACTGGTCGGAGCTGGGGCCAATTTGCCAAAGTTAATTCTTTCTAAATATCCTATGCATGTTTAGTATTTACTTTATTCACGTATGAGTGTTCCCAGTACAAATTTAAACTTTCGCTGTGCCACGGGAGCGAGATCCAGACCGCAGCTGCGCCAACAGCTGATTGTGTGCACAGAGTTACAGTTCGGACGAGAACTGTGAGACCTGGATTTGTTAATTGAGATTAATCGTGGGAATTAATCGAATTATAGAGGTTCTATCGGTTGTTTAGATATTTTGTTGGTTTAGACTCTCTGTTGGTGTTTAAGTGGCATTTTCGGGTCGATTTCATTCCTTAGAACGATTCTGGTGATTTTCGTATTTTTGAATTTGGGTGCCTGCTGGTGACAGTTTGCTGACGTCACGTTGTGTGTGGGCATCGAAGGCGCTGACGTAAGCCTTGCTGTTATCAGTCGAGAGTATAGGAATCAGTTGCTGGTTGAATTAGCGTGTTTCTGTATCGGGCGAGATGCGATGTCGTTTTTAGTTTTATACCTGCTGATAACAGATATGTCGACGTAAGCATTACTGTTGAGCGTTGTGTGGATGACGTAGACTTTACTGTCGTCGGTCGATGGGTGTTATCGCGTTATTTGTATGCCTGCTGGTTGTC
>KV011879.1:127443-252624 GCA_001598015.1 Dorcoceras hygrometricum
GTTAATTGTGGAGAATACGTCGACTGTTGCTCCTGCTAGTTTTTGTCGGTGGAAATGCGCTCCTGCTGGTAGCATCAGTTAAGAGTTTTATAAATAGCAAGACTTGGTCTTCGTTGTGGATTATTAGTTCCCATACTTAGAAATATTTTCCCCGATTGTCGACCTCTGTTTCTCAAACCCTCGTTACTATTCATCGTGAGCTATTCCGGTGGATTCCCGTCGTTTCCGGTGGTTGTTTTGCTCGTGCGAAGTAGCTTTGGACTCCTCTCGAGAAGCTCTACCATTCTACACCAGTTTTAGAAGCTGTAATTGGCTTGTCGAGGAACGCAAAGTTGCTGCCGTTCGAGTGTTGCGTCGACCGGGTAGAACTACGTTCTGGTTTTTGGTGAGACCTTGTTCCTAGCCATAGTTTTAAGCTTCTCGTTTAACTGTTGAGGTATATTGGGCAGCTGGTTGAGTGTGACTCCCGACCGTGAGCTTGTTTAGCATCCCGTTAGATTTATGTTGTGTATGCCGTGTGTTTATCAGGCTTTTACCAGAGTCTTCGGGATTCCTTGTGGTAACCAGCGTGTGCTAATTATAGCTCAGAAGAATTAAGGTACGGATCTGAGCTTGATGTAGCTTGGAATTGGCATGAGATATTATGCGTGGCTGCTGGGATATTTCGGTGAACCTATCTGTGTATTGCTTGCTGAGCATTGGTGTTTATGCTAGCTGTTTGTATGTGAATTGCATACACGCATTTGTTCACACATATTTCAGATCCCTCGCGTATCGTATTTTGCAACCTTGTATTTTGTATTGTTGTTGTTGATTTTTTTACCAGGATGCGAGGGCGAGCGGCGATACCGCACTCTCATCTCCCTGCTGGGATCGTTAGCCACCATGCGCCGAGTGGTTAACTACCATAGTTCATGGGAGAGGCAACAGCAGGTTGAGCTGTTTGATGCATCTGGTAATTGGGTGTAGTGTCATGGCGAGTGGCTCATTACCACACTGTGAACACACCCCGTTGCCACTATTCGTTGTTGATGATTCTTGGAGCTATATTTGAGTTCCTTAGCTCCCTTGAGGGTCGAGCTTTCCGTTGATATCCGGTGTCTCATGCATAGCATCTGCATTTTATCTTATGCATTTCCTTAGCTGTTTCTTTTGTTCTCCGTACTAGGGTTTGACCACATGTCCCTCTGGGGCTTGGTTTGTTTCCTTGTTTGTGTTGTTTTTAGGAAACCCAGGTTTTACAGCTGGTCGTGGTTTTAACCCAGCTGGTGGTGCCCCGGGAGGTGGTTAGCGTGTCCCAGTTGCGTATAGCATATTTATATATATGTATCAGTTAGCCAGGGGGATGCCCTGTGCTTTGTTGTTGTATACCGTTGGGGAGTCTGGTACATGTTATTTGTGTCTGGTTGTTATGCTAACATTCGTGGTTTTGTAACTGAGAACTTATTTTAAGTATTGTCCTATTTTAAATTATATGTTTTAAACCGTCGGGCCTAAAAGCGAAAATTTTACCCACTTTTTGTTAAGCTTCCACATGTGTTTGGGTTTTTACTCTGTTGTGAGCACGAGGCCTGACAAGAACAGAATATCTAACTGTCTTCCACCACCAGACCCCAGAAAATCACGAAGAAGACGACAATGTGTAAAGTGACATGTGAGAGCATAAGCTGAAATAGATAAATCCTCACACACACATTCATTCATAAATATGAGAGCATGAGCGAAACAAATTAGAGTGAATGTAAATCAAATCAAATCAATGTTGTCTTGACACGATGGCATTAAACTTAGTGTATGTAGTCTTTATCACAGAGACTTTAAACAAGTGAACTCAGCTTGGGTAATGTGGTAAGTGTCAGCTGAGTGGGTTTGTACAGCTTTGTATAAATCAAAACTTTCTAGTGAAAGCCTTCCAGTTTGGAAGAAGGGGAGACATAGAAGCGGTGGTTTAGAACTTTCATAAACAAATCAAGCGTACTGTTTTATCGCTTTACTACGTACGTGTTTTCTAAACTGTTTTAATCAAGTTTTAATTTCGGGGAGTACTTTGTGTTATTTCTACATGATTTTTCCATACCAGAACCCGATGTACTCTCGGTCTTCAAAAACATTTCAAAAATCGGAGTTATTGCAACTCAACTAAAATAACGAATTTTTATTCTCGATAAGATCGCACACGGTGTGTACTGCTGAAATGATTTTAAAAATGTGGCGTCGTAATCTGATTTTTTTAACAGTTTTGAAAATAGACTTTTCTAGAGTTTAAAATCAAATGGCGTTAAAACTTAACTTTTAAATCGAAAGAAGTCTGAAGTTGTTCAAAGTGGCAATGAACTTTGAATAAGTTCATGGAAATTCATTGGCATACAAAATGAGAGCATAAAATACAACTATAACGTTTTAAAAATTATTTTTGATGAATATTTAAAATTTATAATCTCTCTATCCTATGTTTAAAGTCGGCCAGTTTTGGTTTGATGAGATAGGATTGATATAGTCTGATTATTAAAACAATGAGTAGGATATTAGTAGTATATAATGAATAATATTGTTTTCATTTTGATTGATTAAGCGTGGGGTGAGATCATAATGACGATTTTGTCTTTTAAGAATTAATTATTATAATTAAAAAAGATATGAATGGTAGCGTTATAAATATAATTAAAAGATTTGATTGACATGAATAAAAGTACAACACGTGTGATAGATATGATAAATTGAGGCATCCTACCAAATACAACCTACGGCTTATCTATTTTCATTTTCGTATATTTTTTGTTTCTGGTGTATTCATGTGTAAATACTTTCAGAGAAATTAACTTCATTTTACAATAATTTGAAATCAAAATAAACTACTAATGTCATGGAAATTTTTGAATTTTTTTAGAGCTGATTTTGTGATCTCATTCTATGATTTATATCAAGTATTGTCATATTGAATGATTTATATGAATCAATCTTTGAGTTTTCCGAAATCTAAATGTTTTTTATAGTTACAAGAACTCGCGCGAAGAGAGATTAACCGTATAAATGGTCATCAGCCGTTCCATCAAGTGTAGAAACTATAGATATCATAGTTAATGTGGTTCAAAGTCTGACGAAGCTAATTATGACACGGTAACATCTGAGTACTTGATGTCTCAATTTGCATTTATAAAAGCTTACAACAGGTATACCTGATTTTCATTTTTATTTTTAATTTTATTTTTTTAGTGGGAGAAACTATAACGATTGGATCTCATAAGATCTCGCACCAAAAACTTTGATTCTAGGTGCATGTAAAAGATAAGATTCTGGTTTGGCGGAATGGATAAGACAGTTTCTATTACATCATGTTTCGTTTTTGGTGTCATTATCTATTCTAGAGGCTATCCTTTTGTCTTTATTGTTACTCTGTTTCGATTTTACTGCCAGCAAATACAAGAAAGCCACCACCTGTTGAATGGTTCCCATCTTACAACCTTCCCAATACACTAGTTTTAGCTCAATATTCATTTCCTACTGCTATCTTAACAGTGACTAGTAGGCTATTTTCCAAATTTTCTGATATTGGATTTTTCAATATTTTATTTTCTTAGAGTACCGAGAAATATATCAATTTTGTCTTTTGGGAGCGCTTGAAATCTTTCTCTACTTTGAAAGATACGACTGTACCAGAGTTCATGGCCCATTAAAATATCAATTACATTTAGGGATGGAAACTGCTGGTGCTTCTCGAATTGGTTCGATATTCAAAATTTTTTTAAATCAAAACACACTTAAATCTAAATTATTTTTCTCAGTAGTTCACGGGATATTTTATTTATATAGTAAGTTACATATTAAATAAAAATTCTTATGCCTTTTCCAGCAGCTAGTAAATATGTTTGAAATTTTTTAGTTGAACTTGAACTCGAGTCTTTGATTCAAACCAAATTCGAATGATTAAAAAACTTCAAGCTTGGAATCGAACCCAAGCTTTGACTGTATCTATTGCGGTCGAACTCGAGCTTCAATGTGTTCTTAATGTTTGGCTCAAATGATACATTTACACCCATAATTACATACTTGATGGATCTAGGCAAGTTGTTAGTGATCTATATATAGAAAATATTTGATCTCAAAATGGTGATACGCAATGAAGTCTCAGGATATGCTTGCAGCTCAATGTCTTTTGTAAACCGACTTCGGTAGCATGTCTCTGAGCGTATATAAGCTCATCTCATTAGCATACTGAAAAAAGATCAAGAAAATGAGACAATGTTAAATCCTCGAATGAGCAGATGATGACTATACTATACAATGGCACCAAAAATTAGTAAACTAACTAGGGGCTACGAGTTTTCGATACAGAAAATGAGACGAAAAAAAGAAGAAAGGCTTGGTACCATTAAGAAGAAATTCACCAAAACCATATGTGTCTTGCATCACAAGCTTTCATGTTGGTTTTTATCAAAGGAATTGCACCATATAGGGAAACAAGATCATTTAGGCATTTGTTTCTTGCATAGCTGTGTCCCTTCAGACTTCTTATTCCGGACGAACCAATTTCATAAATCTTCCCTGAAATATTAGGAACGGGGTTTCAGGATATATATGTAAAACGACATACTGATCCAAGGTGAAAGATTTACTACTTGTAAATATTTTTTTTAAAAAAGGAATACATGCAATTATAGCACGAATGTTAAAACAGGTTTGTGCTTGATGGTGTACCATGTAGCACAATATCTCAAAAAGACACTAGGTAGAGTGTAAACTCATAGTTGAAGTGGATTTATACATTCTGCACATGTTTTGCTGATTATTTAAGGGTATAAAAGATAACATTAATACAGTTGGTTTGTTCTCAAAGAATAAAGAATATAGCACAAGCTTTGTAGAGTTTTGAAGTTAGCTACTACAACTGATGCTCGTTTGAGTACTAAGGGTATGTAACATAAAATTGAGGAGTTTGATAACCCGTCGTGATGACGAGTACCAGATATCACACATGCCAAGAGATTAACCAAATGATCGATTGAAATAAATGGAAGCAAGAATAGTTGATATATGGTGTCATTTTGAAATGCTAATGCACTATGTATAGATTTCTAAATTTAAAATTGCTAATTCTCCCATGTAAAGGAGGATGAAATCTACTTCCCCAACTATTGAGGTTGTAGGTAAAAGTGTGCTAATTTTGGTGGACAAACTAAAAAAACATACACATATGCTACTTGAAGAAAAGATAAATGGCACCTTTAACCCATATTGGAGGAGCTCCGCTGGCATTAGCTACTAGAAGAGACATTCCAATGTCTTCACAATTTCTGAGACACCAGATATGTACACGGATTAACAAGCCAGCAGTCAATTGAACAAGAAAATATTTGAGTATACAAATGTAAGATGGCATATTAATTGTACCTTTCATTGCTCACATAATCATGAATTGATGAAGGCATTTTGCTAGTGTACAAGTCCAAATACTTCTTATGGAAGAAAGCAGCTTTTGAAAGAACCATACTGTAGGTCCCCGTCCACCACACTGACCACCATCCTCCATATCCATAATAGGCCACACCGTTTCTCTAGAAA
Source organism: Dorcoceras hygrometricum (assembly GCA_001598015.1). Classification (NCBI taxonomy): domain Eukaryota; kingdom Viridiplantae; phylum Streptophyta; class Magnoliopsida; order Lamiales; family Gesneriaceae; genus Dorcoceras; species Dorcoceras hygrometricum. The sequence continues at coordinate 133,003 of KV011879.1, forward strand.
TAGAAGAAATTATGTCATATAAAACAAGATCTGGATAAGAGCGCTGCAGTTACCCACAAAAACTGTATTAGAATCTCGTTCCTACAAAAATCAACTTCCCTATAAGCCTATGAAAAGAAATTTCCGTTACCTATACAAGCAAGATTGATAAAAACAACAGATCCGGCACAACTGACTCAAAGTTATGAGCAGGCAAACCATTACAAAAAGCTAGATCCTCTGATCAGAAGTATACGAACAGGCAAACAGATATCTGAATGTAAATATCTGAAGCATATAAAAAGCAGGCATGTCCTTGTGTTGGTAACTAAATTTATAGTCATGTTTCTCGAGTAGAGCATTGAGTAAACATGAGTATAAGCTATTTAGAAATTCTTAAGCATCCAACCTCTTCATTCAGCCAATGCATGCGAGGAACAAATCCCACCATTGTTCTTGAAGCAGTTTGCCAGACGGTAAACGCAAAATCTAGGGTACGACATGGAACAATCACATCATCATCCACTGAGAATATCGCATCTGTTCTGAGGTCCTCAATTGGCTTGAATCTATTGTTTAGGTTATCTCTCTCATTAAGGTCAAACCTAAAGTTTGGTTTGTTAGCTGTTTGTGATTTCGATAATACAACATTCTTAAGATAAACTCTTAGCTCATCTGAAGGTGGATTTCTTTCCCTCCAAATAACATGTATCCCATCAGTCCCACCACAGGATGCATAGTGAGCAACAGACTGCTTAAGCAGAGTATTCCTCTTCCAAGTGTTGATAAGTACCGTGTAACCACCTCTGGCAAAATCAACATCAAAGTTGACAACTGATTCATTACGAAGTACTTTGGAGCTAAAGTTAAGTATCTAGAAAGGCTGTAATGCAATGAAAAAATAACGATTAGATAAACTCGACATTTCATTTCGAACCTTACAAATTCAGAAGAAAATTAGCACTTTTAAAGAATATCAACATAAACATCAACCCTTTTCTCGTGAATATCAAACCCGTTACATGTATTAGATTAACATGCTTCCGGAATAAAAATAAGCTTCTTCCCAAATTTCAAACATGTCGCAAATAAAATGATCGATGATCACGGTCCTATTGTGAAAGATCAAAATGCCAGCTTCACTGAATTTAACGGCAACAAGCACAGACACACAGCATTCAGAACACAAATTTCAAAAATCGTTCAACTAGATCAAAGCTGCACACGAACCCCAAATAAAACTAAAGCATTCAGAACAGCAAATTAATAGATTACATTTCAGTCAGATCCAGGACAGCAGAGAACCTGGAAGTCGAATACACGGACGAAGGATAGTGGGGGTTCCATCCCATGAAGGACGACAGTCTAGAGCTGAGCGAGTAAAGAGAAGTTAAGAAGCAGAGCAGTAAGAGGAGCTTGTACTTAGCGCCGCCACCGATCAACAGCCGAAACCGGCGGTTCAGGAGCGTCGAGCGGCCATTGTAGACACCACGATTTGATGCTTTCTCCTTCGCCGGCGAGTAGTCCCCACCGGTCACGGAGGCTTCTCTGATGGCGACGAGGGCCGACATTTTCAGGTGCCGATCCAACTAGACGGCCCCAATCTCTCTCGTTTTCTCCCCACTAATTTCAGAGTTTTGATCGGCAATATGCCGGTGGCACGTGGATAGCTTAAGGTGGTGCAAGCCCAATAGATAATATTATTGATAAATTTTGTATTAGACCTCTCTCTCTTGTTCTTTTTTTTTTTTTAATTACAAGATTCGGTGAACTGAGATCGGTTTCCAATTTAATATTATACTAAAATGCAATAACATCTTGGAAAAACAGAGGTTCTCGTGGGAGGGAGCCCCTCCGCCTACATCCAAGTGCTGAGTTTTTTTTAAAAATAATATAAAAATCAAATCAGATTCCAAAATTGTAACAATTTGGGACGAATTCCCATTTTATAACAATCCGGGACTCTAAGTCCCGGATTCTGACACGTCTCTTTTTTTTTTTTAACTTTTATCTTAAGTGTCAGAATCCGGGGTTCTAACCCCCGGATTCTGACAAAGTTTGATTTTTTTAATATTTCTTTATAGAATCCGGGACTCCGAGTCCCGGATTCTGACAAGATTTTTTTTTTAACGGTTTTGAAATTGAATCCGGACTTTAAACCCACGGATTCAGCAGAAAGATTTTTTTTTTAACGGCTTATATTGAATCCGGGAGTTGAAGTCCCGGATTCAGAAGGTTTTTTTGCATGATATTTTTGAATCCGGAGGTTTGAACTCCGGATTCATTTGCCTATAAATACTCCGACTCCTTTCCTTCAAAAATCGCTAAGAACAATTGATTATCTCGTATATTAATCAATTGATATCATCCTTACTTAAATCAATTTATTCTTAAATCAAATCATTCGTCCCTAATTAATATTCTTTGTCCAAATCAAAGCCTCGACCCTCAATCTGATCGAAGTCGTTATACTGGTTCTGCATATCACGGATTAAAAGGTAATTATTATGCATATTTACTTTTTTTTGGATTTATTATATATATTGTAAATGAAATTTCATAAATTAAATTTTGGTTTGTTAAGGTTTTCACTAGTTGAATAGTAATTCTGATTTGACATATTAATATAAGATCTAAGAGAGTCCCTCATAGACCGGCTTAAAAATGGCTTGTACCGGCTGGACTCACTAAGGGGCATTGCTTTGTCTGAGGAAGTTGGGTTTTAAGCGGGCCTTAGCCCCTCCAATAACCTGGAAGCACTCTAAGATTATAAGTAGTATTTCATCCGTACGATACATGATTTAATTAACTTTAAATTTATAAAGTGATTATTAGTAGTTTTTTAAAAATAAATATTTTTAAACAAATCGAATGATGTCTTTTGAATGATTTTGTCATAAATTTTTTTTTTATAATTCGAAAATTATTTTGAATATGACGATGTAATTTGCTTTTTTTAAAAAAAGTAATTTTTAAGATTTTGGAGTTGGTGTAGTTAGTTGCTATCTTAAATTAATTTTTAAGATTTTGGAGTTGGTGTAGTTAGTTGCTATCTTAAATTAATTTTTAAGATTTTGGAGTTGGTGTAGTTAGTTGCTATCTTAAATTAATTTTTAAGATTTTGGAGTTGGTGTAGTTAGTTGCTATCTTAAATTAATTTTTAAGATTTTGGAGTTGGTGTAGTTAGTTGCTATCTTAAATTAATTTTTAAGATTTTGGAGTTGGTGTAGTTAGTTGCTATCTTAAATTAATTTTTAAGATTTTGGAGTTGGTGTAGTTAGTTGCTATCTTAAATTAATTTTTAAGATTTTGGAGTTGGTGTAGTTAGTTGCTATCTTAAATTAATTTTTAAGATTTTGGAGTTGGTGTAGTTAGTTGCTATCTTAAATTAATTTTTAAGATTTTGGAGTTGGTGTAGTTAGTTGCTATCTTAAATTAATTTTTAAGATTTTGGAGTTGGTGTAGTTAGTTGCTATCTTAAATTAATTTTTAAGATTTTGGAGTTGGTGTAGTTAGTTTTGAAAAATCTTGTAATTACTATATTTTGGAGATATAAATGCTATACTAGAAAATTTAAAATCGAAATTAGTTATGTTAATTTAAAGACGTTAGAAATCAATTCAATATATCTTTTTATTGTCATTTTTTTCTGTTGATATTTATTTTTATACGTAATTATAATTATTGTTAGTTGATTTATTTAGATTTAAAATTTTTTTTTTATAGATTTCGAAATTTGTGTTGTTTTTTTTTAATAAAATCATGGAAATCAAACATCAAATTAATGTTATTTGATTTTTAAAAAAAGTCGTGTTTACTTTATTTTGGAGATGTAAATGCTATACATCCAAATTTTAAATTGAAATTAGTTATTTTAATTTAAAGTGGTGAGATAGCGTTTAAATATTTCTTTTTTATTTTTTAATTTTTAATTTTTTATAAGTTGTTTTTTTGATAAATATGGTGGTTAATATTTTAATTGCTTTTATATATATAAATTCTGTTAATATTAATTATTATTTCTCATGTAAAGTGGTGATAAATTACAATATTTTTTTATTAAATATAATTTTTCTCTGTATTAAATATAGTTTTTCTTTACACAGAAATGGCTAGTGTAAATGTTCTGATCTACTATGGAGGTTACGTTGTTGTTGCTGAAGGGAGGGTAGGATACAGTATTCCAGCAACGAGGCCGATGAGAATATCTCGTTCGATTACCTATTCTCAATTGATATATGATGTTCAGCGAATGCTTGCGATCAACCCACAGGAGTTTCACATTAAATTGTCAACGAAATATTCTTACAATATGATGGCTAGCTACATTGAAGAACATGTGCACATAACAGATGATGATAGTCTACAATTTATGCTTGATCTGCCCACATTAGACTGTCTTTATCTATATGTCGAGACACTGCCAGTAGATGACGACGTGGCACATGATGATGATCCTCAGTCATTCATACCCATCATCACGCAGGGCTTCAGAACAATGGCTGTTGATGATGAAGCTGGGACGTCTACATATCATGATTGGGATCATTATATATCGTCTGCGACTGAAGAACCTATTGCATGGGGGTCCACTGTAGGAACAAGAAGTGTGTTTCAAGAGTATCATGGAGAGTATAACACATTTGATGCAAATGTACAAGAGCCGGATGATTTGTTTGGGGACAGTGCTCAAAACGTCACCTCCAGTGAGCATTCAACTGAAGGATCAGATAGTGACGAAAATGTTGACGAAATGAGAACTCCAACGTCGAACGAGCCTACTGGGTCACATATGCCGTATGATCCGATAATGCGTGAAGTTCCCCAATTCATGAACACGGTACTTGACGAACAAGTTCCTGACTCTTACGGTCTTCCATCCGGTGGACGAACAAGTTTCTATGATCCTGGAAGGCCGAAACTTTCTACGAAAATGGTTTTCAAAACAAAGAAAGAATTGATCGCGGCGGTTAAAAATTTTTCAATCGAGTAGCTAGACGCGAGTATATGGTTGTTCAAAGCTCGCCTACGATTTGGAAGGTGAAATGCAAGAATATGTCTGGAGGAGGATACTGTGGATGGGGGCTTCGTGCTTGTCTGAAGCAAAATACGGGCTATTTCATGATTACGAAGTATGGTGGTGATCATACATGTATATCTAACCAAGTTGGTATAGATCACCATAACCTCGACGTCAATACGATAGCCAGCTCACTGCTAGGAATAGTTCGTTGTGATCCTGCGTACGAGATAAAATATGTCCGAGAGAATATCAAAGAAAAATACGGATATGATATTTCGTATGGAAAGGCATGGAAAGGATTGAAACGTGCAGTGGAGATTGTGTACGGTACATGGGAAAGCTCCGTGGCAATGCTTCCGAAATATATGGGTGCTCTGTCGAAGTATAACCCAGGAACCATTATCGAGTGGAAGCACCTTCGACCAAATGAGCAACCGCATAAGACATTGAATTTTGTTTTTTGGGCATTCAAGCCATGCATTGACGGGTTTGAACATTGTCGTCAGATAATCAGCGTTGATGGAACTCATTTGTATACAAAATACAAGCACAAACTACTGATTGCGGTAACTTTGGATGCTAATAATCAGGTTCTACCCCTAGCCTTCGCGTTGGTCGATGAAGAAACTTATGAATCCTGGCATTGGTTCTTACATAATATTGCAGCCCATGTCACTAAAGGTCGCAGAGGAGTGTGTCTTATATCAGACAGACATATGGGTATATCAAGTGCAGTCCAAGCTCTCCCTGACTTCCAACCACCCAGAGGAGTCCATCGTTTCTGTTTGCGTCACGTTTGCTCCAATTTCAACAGCAGATTAAAAATTACCAAAAAAACTTATACCAAAAAATGACGGTAATCAGCATGGACGGGATGGTAGCCGACAACGGTAGTAGGTACTGTGGGAGGAGATAAATAAATTTGTGCGATACGACGATACCAACTAAAATAGTCTGTCGTCGTACTCCTTGTACCTGATGTGGTGTACTCCCCATTAACAACTAAATTGTACCGCTCAATCCACATATCCACGAAAGGACGGTGTAAAGTAGCCCAGTCGAAATTGTTCCGTCCTTGTCGTGTCAACTGATGAATTTTATCGTCTCGAGACGGATGCGGGGGAATACCTTGTCGGATCCCGAACTGTCGAAGACATCTTTCCGGTCGATGCATCTCAACAATTTCAAAATTAATCAACGGGCATGCCGACCGACAAAGATGAAATCGTGGGCCAGGTAGAAAGACATTGAACTCCGGTGAGTCCATCACGTAAACAATCCATTTAAACTGTGGACGAAATGACAAAATAATACTGAGTTATAGAAATTTTGTGTAACAATTTATATTTTGCTGATGAATTATTAATTTTAGATTACCTGTCCATCTACCAATCGATCAACCATGTCTCTCATGGTACGTATGGAATGTCGTACCGTATGTGTCCACGAGAACACACGCTTCCACCTACAATATGAATGATTAGTACTTTTAACATAATTAAAAATGCAACAAACTAAATAGATATACGAAAAATATACACTGCGCCGTATGGTCGGATAGGTAGGCCCTGAAGTGCATCTGCAGCATCCTCGGGCGCCGTCGAGCATTGTTGTTCTTTATCTGGAGAAAATACAGTGAGCCTCGACCATGCCCAAATCTGCAACAACATCGTAAATATACTTACAAGTAAAAAATAATATATCTAAATTAATGAATACAACGTTGCAATCATACCTGCAGGATGTATACGGGTCCACATATGTCCACCTTCTGTCCCATGGCAGTGCTGCATAACTCTCTGTACAAATATGCAAGCACAGCGGAACCCCAGCTATATGTATTTACCATATCAATATCTTCTAAAAACTGTAAATACATTAGCTTAACAGCCGAACTCTCTGAGTCAGGAAACATGCAACCTCCCATGATAAGCAATGCAACACAACGAGAATATTGTGTCACTTGCTCCTCAGTGCTGTAGTCGGTGATCACATGTTGCAAACAATGGTCTCTCAGAGCAGTCTATACAAGTGGGCACCTTTGATACGGTTAGCTTCAGGAGTGAAGCCCAACAAACGTGTACATCTCTGCAGTAACTCCGATTTACTATAAGATATATCTCTACCGATGACGGCCAATCCATCAATGTTTAAGCCCCAGATCATCGCGACATCCTGCAAGGTTATGGTGGCCTCGCCCACAGGAAGGTGAAATGTGTGGGTTTCTTGTCTCCATCTCTCCACCAGTACCGTAATCAAATGATTATCAAAATATTTTATGGGCCCACATTGTATGACACCATAGAAGCCCATCTGAGCAAGACGAAGGAGGACACGAAGGTGTATTCCATTTCTCACCACTGTCCACAACGATTTATCCGATCGTCGTGGTGAAATGACTACATCCATATCATTGGACGCGATGTTGTTCGAAATATGACGATCACGTAAATATAGCACATTATCAACGTTCTCGGCCATCCTACAATAAATAAATTAAATCAATTAATTAATTGATCAATAAATTAATTAATTGAATTCGTTCATAATAATACATTATATTTAGTTTATATTAAATCTTTAAAAATTACTTCGTCCATAATTTATATCTATTACAAAATATTTAGTCTTACATCAATTATTAAAAAAAAACCTAATTCTTTGGTGGAGAAAATGTAAGTGTGTTAATCATTGATTCAATGGACGTATTTAGTACTATCGATTGGGAGTTTGGTTTGTATTGGTTGAGCTCTTAAATATGAGCCACCATTTTTTAAGATACAAAACACGTGATACCTGCCTACCTCTTTCTTACCATCCATCTAACCTAACATTGCCTCTACACATCTCATCAAATTGTACATTATCTATACAAATTAAATTTAGTTTGAATCTAATAAATTTAATTTATATTAAATCTATCATTAAACAGATAAATAAATTAAACACTAAACATATCTAATTGTTAAACAAATAAATAAACTGAACACTAAACAAATCAAAATTAAATCTATTCTACACAAATTTAGATTATACATATTTAATTTATATTAAATCTACGATTAGATAAACTAACACTAAACATATATACATAAATAAATAAATAAATTAAACACTAAACATTTTTCATTATTAAACAAATAAATAAACTAAACACTAAACAAATGTAAATTAAATTTAATCTAAACATATTTAGTTTATATAGGTTTAATTTAAATTAAATATAGTAGATAACTAAATTTAGTTTAACATATACACTTAATAAACAAATTAAATTCAACATTAAACATAACTAATTATTAAATAAATAAATTAATTAAACATTAAACAAATCTAAACTAATTAATAAATAAACTGATTTACAACTAAATTAATTAAGTATTAAACAAATCTAAACTAATTAATAAATAAATTGATTTACAACTAAATTAAACATTAAATAAATTTAAACTAATTAATACAAAAAATGATTACCTCAAACTGTAGCAAAATCAAACTAAGCACGGCGACAGAGGAAACGAAAACGAGGAAACGAAAACGAGCGAGGGAATAAAAGAAGGAAATGAGCGACGAAAAGAGAGGAATTCGGGCCAATTTATACACATTGAATCCGGGACTTCAAGTCCCGGATTCTGACACACATTTAAAAAAAAAAACGCGTCTTTGACCGCGTGGTTTACGAGACGATATTGACAGCCTTTTCAGAATCCGGGGGTTGAAGTCCCGGATTCTGACACACATAATAAAAAAAAATTTTTTTGAATGAATCCGGGACTCGAAGTCCCGGATTGTTATAAATTTGGAACGCTCCCAATACTGTTATATTTTGCAAATCCTTTTTTTTTTTGTATTATTTTAAAAAAAAAACCTCCAAGTGCTTGTCATCAGAACGTATCATTATGGTTTCAAATAAATTAATTATAATTTTCATTGGTGTGTATAATGAAAGAAAGCATAAATAAAGAAATTCCGTGAGAGCTGAAGGGTCTGTTTATTCTCACTATATATACAATGTTACGTATAGTTTGCAACAAATGAAACTTGGTAAAAAACGTAAACCATTTTACATACAAAAAAATTAACCAAATAAAGCCCATGTTGAATCGAGGGTTCAAGCATTCGACTAATTCACGCGATATTATAGCTAGTCTCTGTGGGGTTTACACGATTAATTTTTATGATCCCCTTAGCGGCAGATCAAAGTTTATACAACCAAAATTGTCGGCTGGTGTCGATGAAGATCGCTCCAGAGGATTTACTGATAACTCTAGAGAAAACCCTCGACCCCTCGTCCTGACTGCACCTCACGGTAGATGTTGAATGCTTCTTCCATAACTTTAGCCTGAGCTAATGTTTGAGCTCTCTTCTTGCCAGACGGATGAGTAGCAAGATAATCTTGAAATTTCGAATCACCCACTATTCTTCCTAACTTCTCATAGACTTGGGGAGCCACACGTGGATCGTATCCAGCTGATGCAATCAGCAGCAGTCCAATATAGTCGGCTTCCATTTCCATTCTGGTAATTGGACATAAAGAAAACTTCATGTAAGTTTCTTCCCATTTTTAGATCAAATTAAACAAAGCGGCCTTGTACTTGAACTGGAAGATAAAAAGTAAGAGGTAAACCCTTTTAGAAATTTCACAAGAACAAGGTGGAGCAACTTGTTATCAAAGTCGATGCTTGGATGTTCTCCAAGTAGGAATTTTATTGCTAAAATTAATATCAAATCACAAAACAGAGATACAAATTTCAGTCAATAAGAATAAAATGGTCATATTGTGAGAATTAAGGAACTTGCTACTTCTGAAGAACAGAAAGAGAGCTGCAATTGGCTGTCAGACGGCAACCTTAATTCACTTAAGTTAACAGCTCTAATACGGCCATGTTGAGACTAAAATATCCATATGGTCATCCTTAATTTGTTTCTCCACTAGATTTTTTAAAACCTTATTGTTAAAGAATTTCGTTTCTCATCAAAAGGAAATTACTTGCCCCAAATAACAAACGTGTTTACTTTCTATGATCTGACAATGCTTTTTTGGCATCGGACATTAAAATGACAATAAGAAACAGTAACAAGGAACCATGATAATGAACAATGTAGCACAAAAAATATGAGTTGAAAAAATCTGGCTTGTTAGGAATTCAAATGAGGTAAGAAAATGTGAGCTTTAACTTTTACTCAGACCTCAAAAAAAAAGTAGAACAAAGTCACAATATGGAGAAACTAAGTGTTCCCATAATTGAGAACATCTAGTTCAATATACCTTCTAGAGAAAGGAAGCCTTAGGAACAGATTCGACATTGTGTTCACAAAATCAGGGATGAAAAACTGATAAAGAATCAACTGTAATATGGTCAACCAGAGGTTTTTCGATATCTGTTCAGCCGAATGCCTTGCAATAGCATGACTAACCTGTAGAGTCAAAAACAATGCAGATTACATCAATAATAAAAACAAATAACCAATAAACACGATCACGAAGCAAGCAACCCACAAGCCGCGCAAAGCAGTCACCCTCGAATGAAAAAAGTCATCTTCATTCTTTTTTTCCTAAAACATAAGTATTAACCCATATATATCTTATTCAAAGGAAGCCCTGCGAAATATTGTTAGCCAACACTCCGAAAATATACACAAGAACATGTGTACGTACCTCATGCCCAACAATAGTAGCTATCTCAGCATCAGCTTTGAAATGGTTGAGCAATCCAGTAAAAACAACAATCTTACCACCAGGTAAACAGAAGGCATTAATCACGGGCTCATTAACCACAATAACCTCCCATTTCAACCCCTCCAAATGCCCTGTTTCTGATTTCGCACCCTTCTCTTGACCATGTTTCCTACTCCTCTGAACCCACTGATCATCAAGAATCTCATCGTCCTTATGCCACTTATGTTCACTTTGCCATATCTCCTCTTCGCCAATCTTGTCACTCAATGTCCTCTCATGTGTATTAGCGTCACTAGGCTGAATCAAACTTTCAGGAGAGTATCGAAGATCACTCCATACCTCCTCTTTCTCAAATCCTCTCTCCAAAGCATCGATAATTTCTTGGGATATTCTTTGAACCCTGATGCTGTCCGGGTGAAGGGGAGGCAAGATTCTACCCTTGAACTGATTCTTAAGCTGCTTAAACTGATTCTCTCCCAGATCTTTCTCTAGATTTCTAGACAAGAGCACAAAATGGGTTCTTTTTGTGTACGGTACAGTCTCCAAATGTCCAAAGTATACAGTGACGGCAACCCCGGAGCCAACCAACACCACAATTAAAACATTTCTTGGAGAGTACTGAGACCAACGCTTATATCCCCTGGGTTTGAAGTGGTAGATTTCCTTCCGATCTACATAGTAAAATCGTTTTGCCCCACTAAGAAAAGGATTCTTGCATTGGCTTTGTTGCAGCCAATTTTGTAAAGCAGAGTTTCTGAAAAGTGGTTGAGAAAATCCACTGCTTGAATTCCGAGAACTGGGTCTGATACACGACGTAGAAAAATGGGATCTCGTGAGAGATTCCTCAATAGGGTTTCGAGGTACAGCAATCTTCGAATTAAAGCTACGGAAAGCATCACAAATTAATCTCAACGATCTTCTATGCCATCCCATTATGCAAATCAATCAAAGACGATGATTAACAATGAAAATAGGGGTTCACTGTGGGTCGAGATTAAAATTAAGGGGCCGATTATCGACAGGCTGCTACATAAATTTGCTGAAACATCGAAGATATCCAGAAGCAGCTAATGTTTCCATGTAATCCACACAGGATGGAAGAGCTTGAGTTCTTCGCAAATTTACAATGGAATCGAGCAGTTGAGGTATTCAACTTTGTTCCTGAGCAACCCTATATGGAATGAGGTTGACATGTGTCAACGGTCAAATAAATCGTTCTGAACAATTTCGGATTTTTCTTACTGGGAAAATATTCTTTGTTATGAAAGTCTTCGAGATTAAACAAATGAGCAATTTTCATTTGTAACCACTGCTCACCTAAATTGCACCTCGAAAAAGGAAAGGAAACGGAAAGAATGAAAAGGTTTTTCAAACACCAATATTTACGGGATGTATTCATTCGATGTCATTTTATTGTTTTTATAGATTTCTATTGATTTAAAAAATTTAGAGATATTCAATTCCGACATTTATGAACTCCATGAAAGTTTGGTGGTATCCAAAATATATTTTCATAGAATTTTTAAAAGTCAAGTGGTATTCAAATCTCAACTTTTTTAAACTCCGTGTAATGTACTCAAAATTACTATAAAATTTGTGTCATTCTTATGGAACCCTTTATGTACAAACTGTAAAGTCATATATATAATTACAAAAAATAAAAATCTTCTTTTCACTTTAAGATTTGGTGAGACTTTTATCTCATATTCAAATTTTTCCACCTTTCTTTCTCTTCAAAAATTCAATTACTTTTACTTCCAACGATTACAAAATTTCAAAATTTTTTCGTAACTAAAAATTTCTAAATATTAAATAATAATTTATTAATAATAACTTATTTACATGTACATAATATAAAGTAATACTATTTATAATAATATATATAGCATTTCATATATTAGAAGGAAATACAATAATATATAGTTGTAAATATTATATACATATTATTAAATATATTATAAGTAATAATATATAGATATTATTTAGATGTACATATTATTTAATGTATTATAAAGAGGAATGTGGATCTTCGTCCTCGAACCGATCCAATGGGGATGGGAATGAAAATCTCCGATTAATTCGAGACATAGATGAGAATGACAAACTCGCCCTCACCCTGCTCTGTTACATATTTAGTTTTTATGTTTAAAAGTCCATAAAAAAACTCTTTAAAAGTCTAATGAAGTCAATAGACTTTTTTTTACAACTCAATGGGATTACGTCAAAGTTTATAAAAATCTATCTAACTCTACAAAATTCTTTAATTTCAAAAAGTCATAAAAAGTAATCAAATCTCAAGATTAAATACACCCCTTTAAATTTTGGTCTTTACAATTCGTTTTTGCTTTTCCACACAAAATTGAAAACATTATAATCAAGTCCAAATTGAGACAGACACATGTTTGAACTGATAAGAAGCTCCTCAAGACATGGTTAAATTAAAAATACAATCTATCTTTTGCAAATGCAGTTAAATTAGTGAAACTTGTATACTTCAAAATCTCATAAAAATGATCAAATATACAACATTAAAAATATAATACAAATTTTGTGTCACATATTTGTTGCATTTTCTACTGTATGTATCTAGATTAAAATCCAACTCCTTAAAAATATCTAAAATAACTACTCACCTAGATATCCTCCATCTTTATATACATAAAATGAAATAAAACAATGTATATGGGATCACTAGCTGTTTGAAATGGTATAGATAGTAACGACCTTAATCATCTTCATCTTCCTTCGTCCACAGATGAATACGAAATCGAGTTTCTAGAGTATTCACAGACCAAACCACCGTTCTCTGAATTTTTAGTAACACCAGTTGGCATTCTCACATTATCAGTACTGGTAGTAAAAGCATCAGAAGTACTGGTTGTGGAAGTCCATCGGCCTGCACGACCATGAACACCTGGTTTTCCAGGTCTAGGTAGAGTGAATGAATTACGGATTTTGTTTGCTTTCATACATCAAGAAAAAGAAAATAGCATATTAAATAAAAATTATCAAAAAAACTGGTCAATCAACGCATTCGATTAAACTAACTTAAAAAAACTTTATCATTAAAGAATAAGGCAATAAAATGTTGTGAAAGCCATATGGTACTCGGTACAAGTTTTCTCAGCAACACAAAATTTTTATGCCCCACAGGAGGGGCATGCTGGATTGCCGGCACTCTGCACACCGGATATGCTTTCACCATTTGTGGTTGGAATTGCCACGACCTCTTCCTCCACCACCACGGCCTCGCCTGTCAGAAAACCCTCCTTTTCCGCCTCTTCCACTGGTAAATCTACCATTTTGCCGGTCTTGGAATCCACCACGACCGCCACCACCGAATCTTCCACCTCTAACAGGCTCTCTTTGTTGTAAACTAGGTAATGATTTTACCACCTCCAAGTTCACCCCAGCAGCATTTTCCTGGCCTGCAGCCCCAAAATGTGGTGACATCAATTAAGTACCAGCTCAGAAGCATCCAGATTAAAAAGCATATGAACCAAAATGTTTGGTGTTGAGGAAAGGTCTTATTGAGGTGTTTCGATAGTAAATGGGCTTTTGATAAGTGTTTCTGAACAGTTTCAACAATAGATTTGACGCAAGTAAAACATGACAGAGTTATTTGATTTTATTGGTAGTTTTAACAATTTTTAAAATTAAACTTCATTAGATCAGGCATATAGAAAAATCATATTCTTTCCCGAACTAGTAAAAAGAGAGATCCTAACGATTGTGTGGGAAACTGTAAATGAAGGAAAAGTGAACCAAATGAACGTTTATAGTTTGGACAATAAACTGAATGAGGTGAAATTATCTCATTTCAGTAACCAAATGTAGGTTATATTATAATTAAAGTCAACAGGCTGGAGGAATTTCAAGGATTCTTTGCATTTACAGAGTTCAACTTTCAATATATGTCAAGAAAAAACGGATGGTATGAACTCACCAGCAATGAACGTGTCCAAATCTTCGGAAGCCACATCAAACACTGCACCTTTCCCATCAGCCGTTAAAGCAAGTCCCTTTATCGACTCAACTTTTTCTTCAGGTAAAAATCTCCGTAGAATCCCATAAACATAGCTGAAATGTCAGTGTCAGTCAGAAAGGAAGAGTTAGAGAATATACCAATAAACAAAAGAAGCTAGTCAAGTGCAAACAGCTCCAGGCTTTCATAAATACCACTAATTAAAAACCTACTACAAGCTACTATAACATCAGAAACAAAATACAGTGATAACAACTTGAACGAAAGATTAAAACGATGGCATACAAAAAAGACCACGGCCTGTTTTCACATACATAATACACTATCGAAAGAACTACTCAGTGTAGAAGTCTTGCCACATATTGCAACAATGTATCCTCAAGACAAATGAGAATTCATTGAAGTTGACCAAAAACTGGAAGAAGTTCTCAGTGCAGAGATCTCGCCACACCTACTATTACAGTTAGCAGTAATATATCTACTAAATTTATACAAAACCGAAAATTTCTCTAGGTTTCAAAGGTGACTTGTCACAGTGTGTCACAGTAGCAATTAATCAAAATTTCAACAAGATCCACATACATGAGGTGACCTCTCTCATATGTCCCAGCGCACTGGAAAATTAGATTACTTGAAGAAAATGACTCGTGAGAACTTACGATGGTGAGTAAATGGGTCTTTCACTCTGGAGGAAAACAGTAACAAAGTTCTCCATAGAAGTGAGAAGAGATCTGCTCTTGATCTCAGTATAGCCCTGCATAACAAACACAAAAGTTTGAGTAAACAACGGGTGATAAATTTCCAAGGAGATAAAAAATAAAAACTTACAGCAGCCTTGGCCAGAGCTTTTGCTAGTAATTCTGAGGGTGATAAATCAGATGAGTTCAATAGCTCTTCAGCAGCAGCCTTGAACACCGGAATAACGCTGCAAACCAGAGCAATGAATATCATTTTCAGTATAAGAGAGAACATTTTCTTCCAATTTTCTAGAGCATACTGCTGTCAACCTATCAGAGATCTCGGTGATCTTTTCTGCAGCTTCCAAACCAGCAGCTTTAGCTAGATCAGCAGGTTGTGGAGCAGCTATGTGTTCAAATTTCACACCTGATTCTCTTTCAATCCTTGAAAAGTTCGACTTCCTTGGATCATAAAGCATTACAGCAACACCGCTTTTGCCTAAAAAGATTTCACAATACTTTCTTTAACAGCCATGCACCAAAAATATGAACTTAAATGCCAAAAGGATCATATTTTAGAGAGTCAGTGAAATCACCTGCTCTGCCTGTTCTTCCAGATCGGTGGATGTATGCTTCTACATCACGAGGAGGCTCACACTAAAGCATAAGAAATATTGTCATTGGACTGCCATGTGAGGAAGCATCATAAGCAGCACAAGAGGTAAGATATTGGAGTGTCTGTGTATATATATCACCAAAATCTTGTCGTGCGATGAAGAAAACAAAATAATACCTGAATTATCAACTGAACATCGTCAATATCTAATCCACGAGCGGCTACATTGGTAGCTACCAGAGTTGAAAACTTTCCAGACCGAAATCCAGAAAGGGTGACCTGAAAACATAAAAAATTCAGCACACAAATTTAAAGGATCTCTATGGGCGTCTATCAATTTTGTAGGCCTATTCTGTATACTTCCTGGCCACCCTATACCAAAGGATCTCATTGCAATGGAAATCTCAATTTACAATTTGAATCAAATGCCAAAATAGTGGTGTTATTAGCTTAGATCTCAAGAGTAAAGTTATTATAGAGCCATTTATTGAGACATTGCGTAACTTTGTCGTTTTCTTAGTGATTTAGAATAGGATATTCAAATGTCAGAGAATGTATAAATATTTCTGTCCCGAGATTTCGAATATCTTAGTGTTGGTACATTCTTTTATTAATATCGACAGGGTAGGACACATTACAAACCAATTCTATTTTCTTTTTTTAACCAATGAACATAGGAACACACAAGGGTCAAGGATAACATCTTACTTCCCGTGTCGCCTGTTGTATGTCCCCATGCAAAGCTCGTGCTCCAGGCAGTAATCCAGCTAGTGTAGAAGCGGAGTCCTTAGTCTCCGTGAAAATAATAGTGCGGCCTCCACTATAGAAATTATCCCATGGAAAAATGGTGAATGGATAATAACATGAGATAAGAAATAGACAGTAATGAGGACGACCATATGAAACAATCAAATTCCATAAATGAAGTAACATTGTTGAATGCAATTGATAGAAGCAAACCGACCTACTGTAGCAGCGGATGATATCAGGAATAAGTTGGGATCTGGCAGAACTAGAGCAAGGAAGAACAATATGCCTCACACTGGTGCTAGCCTTCATCTTCTGATTTCCAACAAGGTCAGCAGTCTTCTTATCAGATTTTAAAAACTTAGCTTGAATCTGGCATCACAAATACAGGTTTTGATCAAAACGGGGACGGAGAAATGACCAAAACGAAGGTTTGAATGACAAAATTATCATGGCATCTTCTGTGTCAAGGAAAACCCATAAGAATGAAGAAAAAAACTAAAGCAAAACTTACTTGCTTCACCCAGTCTGGTAGAGTGGCACTAAAGAGTAGAGTTTGGACTTTGCTTGCATCTTCTACCTTGCCTTCAATTTACAATGAAAAGGAAATATAATAACTTAACTTCAAAAACAAAACTAGTTTAATATTAAGAATGAAATTAAGTACTCTGAGAAGCCTAAAATGAAGAATAAATCACATCCAACACACATACCTAGAATAAGTTCAACATCTTCAACAAAACCCATCCTCAACATTTCATCAGCCTCATCAAGTACTCGGAACTTTAGTGACCTAAGATCAATATTCCCCCTCTCTATGTGATCCTGCAGGATAAATTCCAAAATCACCATCTGTCTAAAACTGTACGGCATAGTCCTTGAACGGTAAATAGGAAAGTTGCAGCAAATAAAAGAATACCTTAATACGACCAGGAGTACCAACAACAATATCGACTCCTCTTTTCAATTGAATTTGTTGCGGTTGGTAGGGAGAACCCCCATACAGGCAACAGGAGTTCAACCCTAATGCTCCACCATAGGCCTCAAAGTCGGAAAATACCTAAGATCATATTCACAAAGAAATGTAGGGACCAAAATATGCAAGACATTGATACTCAAAAAAGTAAAATTCAGAAGAATCTCAAAAACAAAAAAGAAAAATGGTATTATACTGGAATCTGACATGTGTTCAGATCTTGGACTCAGGATTCCATACAGAAAAATTTAAAAGGAAAAAAAAATTTCTCAGTGATCCCAATAAATTTTATAGAGCATTTCATGCCATTAGCAATCATCAAAAAATACTTTGTAACAACCAATATCTTTCAGTGATCTTGGTTGGATAATATTAAAATCACATATTATTTTGACTTCTTTTGTATAAGATAAGGAAAATATTATCCTACACCACTTCAGAAGAAGCTAGCTATTGGATAATATTAAAATCACATATTATTTTGGCTTCGTTTGTATAAATAAGGAAAATATTATCCTACACTACTTCAGAAAAATTACTACCTACTAGATACCCAAATAGAGAAGATAAATACCTGTGTGGCCAATTCTCTAGTGGGTAAAAGGACAAGAACACTAGGTGCCCTTCCATATCCAGTCTTCCTGGATGCCTTTGCGAGCCCATTTGTCAATGACTCCAAAATGGGTAAAACAAATGCCAATGTTTTCCCCTGTTATCATACTTTTAGAATTAAAGAAAAAGCAAATATGTAGAATGCATAACCAAGACACAAAACATAAAGGAATCAAATCAAATATTCATATGTTTATTCAGAGATAAACAAGTGTGCATCAGAACAGGAGACTAGAAATCAAAAGATTAGGATCCAAAATACTTGGGTTTCGACAGTAGTTGCTCAGTAGCATGAGCAACCACTGACAACCTATATCAAGTTCCAAACAGTGTAGTAGATTGTATATTTTATGATTAAATCAACTCAATCACGCCAGCTCAATACTAAAATTTTGGCATTTCCAGCAGAACAACGACCATTAAAAGACAACGTTTTACTGAAAATGAAATCTCTAGAAAATAGAACCCAATAAGGACAAGCCACTAATATTCTACATTCATTCTATCACTGGAGGAAAAACCTTTCTATGTGAATTCAGCAATGAAATCCAAACAAAACTTTAGGGAAAAAACATAAATTCACGAATCTGTTAGCATTAACTGTAGCACCAATTCGCATAAAAAATCCTTAATAAACCAAAAAAAAAACCGTAACCTGGCCAGTGCGTGCCCTTCCAACCAAATCCGAACCATCAAGAACAGTATCGAACGTCATCGCCTGAATAGGAAACAGCGATTCAATCCCCTTAGTCTTCAAAGCCTCCCTCAAGGGCTTCGATATCCTGAAATTAGACACCGCATTGGGATCCTCCTGTTCCTCCTCCTTCAATTTCATCTTCTTTTTCTTCTTTCCTAGATCATTCATCGGCTCGCCAATCTCCATACTAGTCTCGCTCCTCTCCTCCTCATCATCACCGTCGCCGATTTCCACTGCCTTTCGCTTCTTCTCTTTGCTCTTTTTCAAATGGGTATTAGAATTCGAATCGTCTGGATCAGGCTCTGAGGTTATTTTGGTCTTTTTGCTCGACTTTTTCTCTTTCTTGCTATTTTTCTCCACATGATTCTCCTCAACAGCGCAAGCTTCGACCTTTTTCATCTTCAGCTTCTTATCGGATGATGGAGACTCCGCCGCAACCACTGAAGGCATAGTAGACTATACGGACACCCGGTGTGTATGTATATGTGCGTGTGGTAATACTGCGTGTGAGAGATAGGTTGAGTTCCGCTGCTGCAGAGGGTTTACCAATGAGACGCAGCAGCAGCGGAGAAGAAAGAGGAGCAGAAAAGAGGTTTAGGGTTCGCGATTTATAGGCGAATAAGTTGAAGCGATTTCTCGCCGTTGGATACGTCGGTGGGTGGGGACGTAAACGCCTGGCTGATGGAAGGGTTTTAGGGAGGTATCTGAATTGGGCCTTATTTTGGTAACCAGGCCCAATGATAAAATTTGTATGTAAGTTAAAGCTCTCGTCGAATATCACATGTCACAGTTTTAAAAATATTGGAAAATTCAATTTCAATTTAAGAATAACTCTCAAAGAATTAAAGAATTCTAAATACTTTTGTAGGTCATTAAGAATTAAAGGTCGATCCAACTAATAAATTTAAATAAGATACAAAAACCAATATTATATTTATCTATGCTTTGAGAATTAGGAATATAACAAACTTCTATTGACTCATTGTGAGAATCGAGTTCTACTTATTCTACTAATAAAATTTTGGCCCATTAGATTTCTGTAAACCAATCCGTGAAATTATGTTTTATGATTAAAAAAAAACTGATTTAGAATTCTTGATTTGAAAAACTATTTGACGAATAGATTATTATATGAATTTTTGAAGGAAAAAAAGTAGCATATTGACAAGTAAGAGAGAAAATTATGATTTTGGAACATTTCTCCCAATATTCATTTCTGAATTACATAATGTAGTAACTAGTAATGGCATTTTTTAAATTTGATTATTAGTATTCTTTTTAAAAAGTTAACCCATTAATGGGCTAACCCTCTGTATAGGACAGAGACCCCTTGACCCATACAGGTTGATAAATCAATGGACATGCACGAGCAGACAGGGGCCCGGAAGAGAGGAACAATATAACGGACAAATTCTCAGAACATACCCTGTAATTAGTATTAGTATTATTACCAGTGGATCAAGTTTTATTTTGAAAAATAAGTTGTTTGGAAGATATGTAAAAACAATTAGCAAAAATTTAGATAATTTCCAGAAGCGGAGTTAGGTTAAATGCCAAATGGAGAAGAAAATCTACTATTAGATTTTAAAGTTACAACTTTCAATAATATTTCTTTCTTGTCTTATTATGTCACATGTCAATATTTTCTTCTTTGTCATAGCATCTGTATCTGATTAACAGAAACTAGAGATCATATATCAAATACACGTGGCGTAAAATGATTAGCTGAAATGAAAAGTGGCACCTAATTGTATTCTTAGGATCTCGTGCTTTCAAATTTCAATTGATTAACCATAACCAAATTCCAACTAACTCAGTGGATCCAGCCTTCATTTCGAGACAATACATCAAAATCTAAATGCCCATTGCCCCGATACTGCTGCCATTATAATTGTCTTCAAAAAAGGAAAATTTTCCAAAATAATTAGTAAAAAATTGGGTGTTTTGGATTTTGATTGAAGAATTGTATTTCAAAATAATTAGTAAAAGTTGGGTTTTTGGATTTTAATTGAAGAATTTGTGTTCTTTTTTTCTGCTGGGTAATGGTGATGGCAAAGGGTTGTGGAGTTTTGGTTATGATTCTTGCGACTATTGTTTGTTGCTCGAGTAGTAGTGTTTTGGCGACATCGGAGAAGGAAATTAGGGAGAGGTTTTATGGGAATTTGGTAAATTCGACGGCCGCTGATAATGGGGAGAGGAGTATTGCGAAGATGTTTGATCGTGTTTTGGAGAAAGAATTCTCTGAGAATGATCAACCCGAAGGTTAGTTTGTTTTTTCTACTTTAATTTCGGTTTCAAATTTGGTTTGGTGAAGAAATGGTAAAATTAGGTTTATGTGGAGGAATTTTTAGTGTTACTTTTCCGCATACTGTTTGGGAGGTAGTTTCTTCAAGTGGTAGAGCTGAGGCATTTTGTTGTCTGCTTTCCTTTTTTCATGTTCATTATCCAAGGTTCTGGCGAAAGCAGCTTCAACAGCAGTGTAGCTTATCAACAGGTCTATTTAATTTTTGCTTTATGGTGATTTTTTAAAATGTGTTGAGGTGGATATTTTTTAGTTCTTTTTTAATTATGACTTACAGCTGTATAAATTCTCTTATGTGCTTCATCATATAGAGTTAAAGTTTATTTATCCATCTTGTTTGTTCTTTCGTGCATCATGCTTTTGAATCGTGTGGTGCTTTCTCGCCGTTCTTTGGATTACTCTCAGCAATAAGAATTTAAGGCAATCACAGTGTGATATTTGTGAGCGGAAGTTGGTATTTTGGTCATTCCATTATTTTTCGTGATCCCTCAAATAGCTGCTGAGCTTTTGGACAGTATATGCTTTGATTTGCCTTTTTTGAGATTGTTAGTTAAGAACTAAATGTGCATGTTCATCTTTCAGCTCATCATCGTACTATTCCCACTTATAGTGTCGATGTTTATAACTTTTTTGCTAAAATTAGATTCTATCATGACTGACCAGGCTGAATTGGAGACTGTTGCAAAAATCACTCATGAGAAGATCAAGAACAACGAAACTAAAGACGCCAAGTAAGGATGTGAATAGTTTGTTGCAATTTACAAGAAAATGATGTATTTTGAACCTTTTTACATTCATTTTCCAGTGGGACCAAAAATTTTCAGCTTCAAGATGTTTTCTCTCTTGAGAATGAAGATTCAGATGACATGACAACTCTGATTGATAAAAAGGTGAAACTTTTTTCATGGGGCAATGTTGTTAGACAGGAATTTTGGAGAAAAATTTCTGTGTTGTTATTGATGAATGAATCCCACCTGAGTCACTATTCTTAATTGCAGGATAATGTGTTTGTGATGTCGAATAAGAAGTCGAAATATCCTGTGCTTCAAGTAGATTTTAGGTAAATCTACTTAAGCAATATACTGTTTGTGTGCTCTGCTCTCCCCATCCTCACACACATGTTGTTGGAGTTGGGAGGTTTGATATTTGTAAATACTGCTGAGAAAACTTGGCATGACACAAATGACATCATATACAATGTTGAAATCTTGTAGGCTGATTTCAGACTTGGTAGTTGTTATCGTCTCTGCTGCAATTGGTGGAATAATCTTTTCATGTTTGGGACAACCGGTTGGTGCTTTTACTTGTTGTAAATTTAAATGCCGTTTTATTCCATCATTTATTATCCATACCATGTACTCGGGATTTTCTTTTGTCTTTGGCTGCTTTTACCATAAGTAAGTTACATGTTTTAAAGAATAACAGATATTCCAATTGGGTTTGGATCAAAGGTTATTGTTGGTTATCTACTTGCGGGATCAATAATTGGACCTGGTGGTTTAAAATTCATCAGCGAGATGGTACAGGTGTGTATTCTACAATGTTCCTATTTTGCTCAAATAATTTCAACTTTCTTAAAGGAGTGTCTTATACTTTGCACCCTTTCTATTGTTTGGATGTCGGAGATCCTAGCTGAAAGTTAACTTAACATAGATTTCTGATTTCTCAAGCATTCGTCTATTACTTTTAAATGGAGAATTGCTACCAACACGACCTTAAGCATTTGTTTATTTCAAAATATTTGTGATTTAAGGTTTGTCCTTATTACTTAGATCTCATAAATTCCTAAATGAAGCGAAAACCACTTGGCTAAATCTGATTATTTACTTTTTCTAATATTATTACACGGTAACCTTTTAGATCAGGTCTTGCCAAATCAGGATGGAATTTGTTTATGTTCTTATACCTGGAAAAAACGGATTTTATCGATTTATTTTCATTTTTTATTTTAAATTTAAATATTATCCTGATGTATGTATGTATCATTCCACTGTGACAATTTCATTCCTTCTTGTTGAACCCTTGGAATAAGTCCAGATTTTCTACTCAGGTACTCGACAAGATGCCTACCTTAATACATTTGTCTTAAAACTTGATTCTTGTGAGTTTAGTTTTTTACTAGGAATTCAAAGATAAAATAAGTTGATATTCTGTCAAATTTAATTGCTTCTTTTAAATTTGGTAAAGAGGGTTACCGAAGCACTAGCAGAAGATGACTATGAATATGTTGTATCTCAAGATAATTATTTGCCAAGTCTAAGTCACATAAAACAGGGTAACCTATCCTCAAGGCTGAATTCTTTTTTTCTGTCATTGTGTCCTTCATTCCTTTTCAAATAAAACATTTTTTAACTAAATACTATGAACTTAATTTCATTCTTTGGATTGTTCTCTATTCATTCCTTACTGATTTCCTAACATAATTTACAATACAAACTTTTTTTGCACCTAGTTAGGGTAAATTTTACAGACTAATTTTTCCTGAATCCCAATTATCTTCATTTGGTTTCATCCATATTTCAGTGTGAGACTGTGGCTCACTTTGGAGTTGTCTTTCTCCTATTTGCTCTAGGGCTGGAATTCTCTTTATCAAAGGTCAATTCTTTTCGTTTATGCCACTATTCAAAGCATATTTATCTACTTGTACTTTCTGGCTCCTAATTAATATATGTAACTGATGCAGCTTAGAGTTGTGGGACCTGTCGCTGTCCTTGGTGGATTTCTTCAAATAATCATTCTTATGTTTTTATGTGGTATTACTGCGGTGGTAAAAATCTGATATCCTACATCTTGTATATTGTTACGCCTTCTTTGCCATTTTATGCCGATGCCACATGATTTGATGGCTGCAGTTGTGTGGAGCAAAATTGTCAGATGGTGTATTTGTCGGTTGTTTTCTCTCAATGTCATCAACTGCAGTGGTATTTATCTAATGATTTTCTTTTACAAATCAACTATTGAGTCTTTACATTGTGTAATGACTAACGAAGGGTGTAATCAGGTAACAATTAATTTTCTGGCATTATTCCTCGTAGGTTGTCAAGTTTCTGGTTGAGAGGAACAGTAACAATGCCCTTCATGGTCAAGTGACAATTGGAACTCTTATTTTTCAGGTTGATTTGATATTCATGATATAGTTGTATAAGTTATTATTTATATATCATTGAGTTAATAGCATTTTTCTGTTCAAATAATATTCCAGGACTGTGCTGTGGGTTTGTTATTTGCTTTGCTCCCTGTTCTAGGAGGTAGCAGTGGCATTTTGCATGGAATGGTCTCTATGGGAAAAGTGTAAGTTCATCTTAGAATATTTTTTATTACTTATTTTCCTGCCACACCATTACTTTTCTTGCTACTTGTTTTGTATTAATTTCAGGCTACTCACTTTGTCCATATACCTTGCTCTGGCTTCTGTGTTGACTTGGATTTTTGTTCCTCGGTTTTTTAAGTTGATGACCCAGTTATCGTCCCAAGTAAGTTAATCATGACATTATTTTACTATACTTGACAGTTTTTTTATATTGTATTTAAATTCAGAAAAAACGTGCTCTGGTCCTAGTGGTCCTAGTAGTTTAATCTATTGTGTAAGAAATTTTTTAATACTCACCAATAACAGTAATGAGTAATGATCAAGTTTAATTGCTAAAGATATCTGTGAAAGCGATGTTGATGTCTTCTGATTTAATCCACTGCCAGGATAGTCCTCTGAATAGTTGTCAACTATTGTTGTAAATACCACAGTGCACAAAAGAGAATGAACCTCAAGTAGGGTGAATCATCATGTGCTAGTTAGAGTTGTCTTTAAATCTTATGGATGTAAGGAAAGAAAAATGACCATATGATTATTTTTGCTCTTATTTCCATCCTCTCTAGGGTTCTAAGATATCTTTTGCTGTTGGAATTGCCCAAATCTTACTTGTGGTGTTTGTTTATGTGATCATTAGACAAATGAACTCTACCAGCTGGCTGCTGTGGCTTTCTGCTTGATGTCAGCTTGGGTAAGGATGGAGTAATCTTAACTTTTTTATGTGTATTTTTCTTTGTTCTATTTTCCTGTTAATATGGTTAACCCAGTAAGCAGCTTGTTTGTGGTTTGATTTACTGTGAGGTGAAAAGTTCGGTCAAGAAAATTTTAAGTTCCTGATGATCATATTGTCATGGGGTAGATGTGTGACTCTCATGACATTTATATTGGTAAATGATGTCATCGAGAAATAAAACCTCATGTTTTGTTTTTCAGTGCAGTGATAAGCTAGGCCTTAGTCTCGAGCTGGGTTCCTTTGTGGCTGGGGTCATGATTTCCACCACTGAATTTGCACAACATACCTTAGACCAGGTATTTCCCAACAATTTTTTCTTATTCATGAACGCATTCTAATGAGGAATGAACTGTTTACTACTGTAGTTTCAGTAATTCTGAATTAATCATTCAATCATTCTTTCGGGTACATGTTTTCTTGTAGGTCGAACCGATTCGTAACCTCTTTGCCGCTCTCTTTCTTTCTAGCATTGGAATGCTCATACATGTGCAGTTCCTTTGGGCACACGTGGATATATTGCTTGCTTCTGTTCTTCTTGTGGTGGTTGTCAAAACGACGGTTGCTGCAGTGATCACCAAGGCATTTGGCTACAGTCTTAGGACATCATTTATGGTAAGTCTGACCTTTCCTTTTTTTCTCAATCAAGGATCTATGACCTATGGTTGCCATGTGCTTTGCAGGTTGGTGTGCTTTTGGCACAAATTGGGGAATTTGCATTTGTTCTCCTTAGTCGTGCATCAAACTTACATCTTGTTGAGGTGATTTCTCGCTTTTTTCAGTCAGATATTGTCCTTACGATCCATGAATTTTTGTTACATTTGTCAAGCATGGTTCAAATACTTGTTGGTTTTGATTTGATGATTCTCAAAGTGTTACGATTTTTCAAATAGTGAAATTTTCACACAATTGTCATTTAACACTTGGTGAACGTTTCAGTTTGGCCATTAAAGTTTGACATGCAAAGCATTGATTTTTATGATGATGTGAATTTGTTGGATTATGTTCAGATTCACATTTTTCGTAGTTGGTTGACGTGCAATTTATTTGCTAGATAAGGAACATGCGACTTGGCAATCGTTATGCTCTTGGTGATGCTAATATATTTGTACCATGAATGATAGTTTTCTTCATTCTATTCTGACTTTGGATTATTTCTTTTTGAAAATATATAGGGTAAGGTTTACCTTCTTCTACTTGGAACAACAGCTCTCAGCCTAGTGAGTTTTTTAATCTTCAAATTTTCTCCAAGAATCCCCATAGTCGCCTATTTACAAGCCTTCACCTAACACTACAGGTCACAACGCCTATCTTATTCAAATTGATACCTGCTTTAATGCACCTAGGTGTTCTTATGCACTGGTTTCCTTCGGAACCTCTGTCTAACAACGAGGTAATCATATAATCTTTCTGCCTTTTACTTCACGAGGTAATCATATCATCTTTCTGGCCCATTACTTCGGAGACACTGGCAATGATTCAAATGGATAAAATCTATGGGGCATGAGATCCAAACTGCCCACAAGTCAAAATTTCTAGGCTACATCTCTATTTTATTTCTCATATTCGTCGTGATACAAGCAACTAATATAATACTAATTTTTTTCTGCAGGAGAAAATCTCAATGACTCGAAGCGTGTGAAATCTTTCTAAGTTGCACGATTTCTTTATGGTCTTACTAGCTCACGGTAGGAGGATTGGAGGTAGATCATTTAAACAGATTTGTCTTAGAACTGCAGCAAGATGGATGCATCAAAGATCATATTGTTGGATGGAGAGACTTAGCTTAGATTCTGTGTACATATATATACCCTTGGTTATATTTACACAAGCACTTCACGTAGTTAGATGCTCAGAGAAAGTTGTATTTCGAATCTCTATACTTGTCAATGATCTCCTCACTATATTTAATCTATGGTCAAGTTTTTACGACAGGACAACCATGCTCCTTGGGTTTGTGTTCAGTGATGTGTCAATGAGTTAATAGTAGTATACCCATTGGTTGTGCTTGGTACATTTTGCGGTATCAATCTAATGACATCTCTTGCATCAAACATTATATTATTTATCTCGTATCAATTAAATCAATAATAATTTATTATAATTAAATTATAAGATTATCCCTTTGTATCTTTATTTCTTTCTATTAATCAATTTGTCTAAAAAGATAAATATGTTTTTTCAAGTTTATCTCAAATTTAACTAATCAAAATCAAACATATTTTTAATTGATTATCTATTCCTGTCAAATTTTCAATTATAACTCCAAATCTCATCTTCTATCTTTTCCTCCGTTCTAAATCGACCCTTTATCTTTTTGCATTTAACCTAAATCGCCTTGCCAAGTAAAGGTTCTTGGTGTTTAATATAAGACTTGGAATGGTTTCAAATTTTTCAATCCCACTGCTTACACTAGTAACCATTGTTTTTCTTGGAGTGGGGAGAGTCCAAGACAAAGAGGGCAAATATTGTCCACCACATTTATGTGTCTTAAAACATATACGACAGGGCTATGTAGATTGTATGATATGACGGCTATCACGGGTCCTATGATGCCATAATAAATTCCCCCTCTTTAATTTCCTATCGACAAATCATCCACACAACGAAGCCCATTTTGTCCCAACAACATTTATTACAATTCAACCGACGATTTTAAAGTTGCAATAGTTTCTAGCTCACTGTGTCGACTCAAATATATTTATTTTTTAATCGTTCGAACTTCAAACATGGTTTGAATACATTTGTGATGTGTTAGTAAACATACTAAGATTGGTAGGAATATCGGACAACAAAAAACTTTTGTTACTTTGAGTATTTCTAGTTTAGTTAAGTGATATCGATTCTCCTGAGTTGTAACATATATGTAAGAATCAAAGAGAACAACTTAATGATAGTTGTAGAATGGGACACGCCCGATATTTTTATTACGTGGATTAGTTTATTACAACTAGTAAATATGTCAAATATATATATTTTTTGAATTATGGTAAGCATTCACTTATTACTATATGTAGATATGCAAATATATAACCATTATTTATTATCCTTTTTTATCTTTTACGAATTTTTTTTCTTCGAGATTTTTTATATTTTAGGCCTCGTCCCTCTCGCGGTATAATATTAATAATCATATTATATCTCATGTTCAGTTAAAGTATTATTTATCTCGAATCAATCAAATAATTACATATTTATTTTATATCAATCAAATTTTTATTTATTTATGTCACATCATTCAAATCATTAATATAAAATTATAATATTATTTTCATCTTCTATTTTTTATTAAATATTCATAAATATTAAAATATAATTTAATAATTTATCAAATATAGCCATCTAATCAAACATTTTATCTATCCGATTAATAATTTTACAATATCAACATTTATTATTAATTATATTTTATCGCTTACATATCACATATTATGTTGATGCAACGACACCTCCAATCCAATAGTGTGGCAATACAGCCTACGATGATAGTGACAGAAATAAAATTTAATTATAATAAATAAATAAAGTCTAAGGAAAATCTTGGTGAATCCATTACACAAATCGACAGACAGCCAAACCATCATCAAAATAGTTTTTACATTTATTAAACATTGCTTTATATATATGTTCTCTCTTTATATAATTGTTTAAATATAAATAAAATGTTTTTCATGCTCATATGTTTATATAGATACTATTGTATCTTATATTTTTTAATCATTCAATAATTGGAGAACTTTTCTCTATCTCCTCACTTGAAATATCATCAAACTGAGTTTGAAGCCCTGATTCTATCTAGAGATCATTTTGGTTTGAATCCTTTCTGGCCGTTTGAACTCCTATTCCGAAACTATATATATTAAAAAAATAAAATATGTCCCAATATAGAATAATAATTAAAATCGAATTTATGTTACCCCTATTATTGTGATAATGTAGTGGACAGGCAGCCCTAGCTAGTTTTGTACGTGGATAAAGGTAATTGGAATAGGGCATGGAAGGATATCAAAGTGTTGAAGGAATTGAAAGAGACTCCACAGGCAACACTATCCCTTTCAAGGACTTGATAAGGAAAAAAGATATAATGGGTGGATGCAGAGGGGGTGGGGTCCGGACTGACAAAGCTGGTGGCTCCGCCCAATAAGAGCCGCAGCATGACGGCGGAGAGCAGCTGCTGCGGGTGTTTGTTTCGAAGGCCGTGCGTGATTCTCTTCTTTATTGCCAGTAGCCTCTGCCGACTCTCCCCCTATAGAACGAAATTGTATGCTGTTTCACCCACAAAAAAAAAAAAATTCGTGTTTTTCTTCCTTTTGATTTCTTTTTCGTTACATGACAGATGGATTTAGTATCAGATTTGTGTGGGTACGTATATAAAGAAATTGTCTGAAAGTTTGAATTTTATAAAATAATTTTTCTTTTTGTTTTTATCAAATGAATAATTAAGTAGTTAAATGGTTACATTAAATTAGGACAGATTGGTTAAAAAGTGTAAAAACTAATATTAAATATAGAAACTAGACTATATAATTACGACATATAAGAAAAAGGTAAGCTTATATAAATCTGACGAATAGATTAATATGTTAGTAGTAAAATAAGAGCGATGTAGATTTTATAGTTAATTAATACTAGTCAATTAAACTCACAGGAAATCAATTTAAAGATAATTATATATTCAGCGAGAATATGAGTAATATAAATTACTTTTTCCAGTTATTTTCTTTAATTTCACTGTTACTTGTGTACCTAAACACGGTTCTTCTTATATATCATAGTTCATATTCGATTGGATTATTATCGATAAAATGATAATATTTATTTCATACAAATTACATATTCAATTATTTCTCTCACATCAAATTATTAGCATAATATCTCTTATATTTTATTAAAATTTTCACAAAAATTGATAATATAATTTAACATTTTATCAAATATTATTTTTATCAACTATTTATTATTAACCATATTTTAACATATCTCATAGTGAGACAAAAGATGTCCTATTGTACCATATATTTGTGTCTTGCTTATAATAAAATAAAGTATCGTTTATTTTAGATCTGGTCCCTCGACAAAGTGAAAAACTTATAATATATTTTTTGTTTTTTTAACTTTATGACAGATACCACCCCTTTTAATCCATCATTGAAATTTTAGCTATCACTTTAGTTAGATTATTAGATAATCATATGCACATTAGATATTGTTCTAGTCCAATAAAATATTCCTAACAACATTGCGATCAATATCTCTCGACCCACATGCTAGAATTTGACATACAATGTGTCCCACTGCTCGCATACCTCCATGTCTCCCTATCTTTGGACCTCGCTGCAGTGCATTACTTAATTAAAGGTGATACTATTTTAATTTTACTCAAAAAGTGAAACCAGTTAATTTGATCCCTTACCTGCTGAAAATGTATAAATGTTACATTTAATATCTTTATTAAGTATGAGCATTTATATCTTTAATATCCAATAATTTTCGATACATTATGTTGTTATTGACGCAAAATCACACAACTTCTTACACATCCCATATGGGCGTTACCATAGATTACCATTGCTCCAAAATTTTGTCACTTACTGAAATAGTGGAATTATGACATGTGACATTTTTGGTCCAATTTTGGCACTGAGATGGGATATTTTTGGCTTCGCTGAAATATATAGACGGTAGTGATGGGTCATTTCAATGGATGTTTATTAATATAAAATTTATATTATACTTAAAATATGGTTCGAACATTAATGGATACAGGAACAAACTTTTCAGAAGAACGCATGACATTTGTCAAAACCATTTATATATATATATACAAATTTGATGGTGGGCATCCCACATGGGTACCATCGCACCATGTGGATACCAGGCTGACGTGGCACTTCCTGGTGCTGGCACGTCAGCCTGGTACCCACATGATGCTCATGTGGGGTGCCCACTGTATCATTTCTTATATATATATATATATATATTTTCTTTTCTTTTTAAAATCTAACCTATTAAAAAGCTAATTCTTATATATATTAGAGATCACTTGTCCGGTATGTACGGATAGACAGAGGCTTGAGGAGAACTTATAAACAGGTCGACCTTGCAGCATACATCATAATATTTCAGTATGGAATATATCCACAAGATAATCGAACCCGTGAAATCGGAGAGAAGAATATCACGTCATTCAAGTCTTACCAACTCGTCCGTATCCCCGAGATCGTTTGCCAAAACCCTATTGCTAGCGCCTATGAACACACGACTTTTAACACAAATGCATTGCTCTAGTGTTGGGTGCTGGAGAAAATATATCTTCAGTAGTTACTAAGAATCCCAAAATCGAGGACTTTATGGTGACAATTTTCTGAAGCATCGGCCACTAATTTCTAAGTATACAATAATTCGATATGGAGTTGGAAAACCCTGAACTTCATCTTATCAAATATGGAGTAAATATCCTAGTTCTGAATTCATTAATTTAATTACAATCCAAAAATAAATAGCCTGGTATTGAATCCATCTATGCAGACAATTTCCCTTTATATCTGTTTGGCTTTTTTGGCTATCAATTTCTGATTGAAGCTTTACCCCCAAGTACACAAAGTAACAAACAAAAAAAAAGACAATGTAAAAGGAGCTTCTCTATATATATCACAAATATGGTAAGCTATTTTGAAAAACATTGACCTTTCATTGTTTCACATGCACTATTCATGAAGGTAAGGGATAAAACCAGAGGGGACACATTGGGATGAAGACGTTGAGAAAAAGTATGGATTAAGTTGGGATTTGACAAAATAGTTTCGATTAAGAAAAAAACATGGAAAAAGTGGTTAATGGAAAAATATACTGTTAAGTGAGATTAAGTATGAACGTTTAGATCACAATTTGATTTCTTTAAATTCATGTTAATTCGTTTCATATAAAATTTTAACTATTAACTTTAAAATGTGTTTTTTTCGAAGCAAAACTTTCATATATTTTGAATTTAATATAAAAAATTAACAAAAGAATAAGAAAAACTCCTAATATTATTTATTGGTTAGTCCTGATATTAGTTTTGTTGGATCTTAGTTAGATCTGATCAATCATAATTTTGATAAACAAAAAAATTATTGTTATGTTTCTAATAAGTTCATTTGATTGTGCAGGTGAAGCTGAAAACAGAATAGAGCACTATAGACCTTAAATCAGATCAGCTGGATAGTATTAGTGAAGAACTGAGTTGAGTTGAGAATGACGGTTCGGAAGTGTTCATATCAGATTACATGAGAATAAGAGCAGCTTAGATAAGAAGAACAGAACATTTTATCAGATAAGAATAGAACAGAACAGAACATAACATAACAGAACAACATAGAGCAGAAGAGCAAAACGATTCAGCTCAGCGAAGCTAACAGATAAGATCAGCCCAGTTGAGAGGAGCAGAGCTAGAACATAAGAGAAGAACGGTTCAATTCAGATCAGATGAGAACAAAGCAGCTTATGTTGGAAAATGGACAAGGCCCAAATTAATTAATCAAGTTATAACCGTCCGATGAAAGTCGAAATTGACTTGAAAACTTGAATCTATATTTTGAGTAGATATTTTTGGAATATTAATTTGCTCAAAACCGATATTAGGTGAATGATAAATTAATAAATCAATTAAAGCAATTAAAGTGGATCAGTTATATATTGAAGGGGTGTGATGAATCGCGAAAAGTTGCGACTGAAAGGGTGCATTGTAAAAGGTCATGATCCTTCGCAATGGTCTTGGATGAACGGATGCGATTGAAAGGGTGCATTGTGAAATGTCACGATCCTTCGGAATGGACATAATCTAGACCATTGGATGTAGATCCAATGGCCGTGATTAAGACCTTTCTAAAGAGACATGACTATTCACCAAAAGCCCCATGTCCCTTCAGAATTTATAAATAGGACCCCCCATAATCACCACAACACACCAAGCAATCAAAGATTCTCATCTCTCTCTCAATTCTATACTTCTCTGCATTCAGAGTCCAAAGCATCTGAAAGTTCGATGTTCTCGTAATTTGGTGTGCTCCTATTACGAGAAGTTAGTCGTTGTATCTTGAGAAACGATTGTCATAAACCGTTAGCACCTGGGCGGGGCAATATCGTTTTAAAGAAATAGTGTTCAACACTATCCTCGACGATCCTCATTCTGCATTGGAATAAAAGTTTCCTACAGCTTAGTTAAGAAGAACATCATAGTTTAGATCAACTCAAATTAGATGAGAATAAAACATATCAGAATAGAACAGAACAAAGCTGAAGAGCAGACTAATTCAACTCAGAGACGTGAACAGATTAGCTCAGAGAATTTTAAACACCGGTGTCATTATAGTTATAATTATACATGATACATTGTTGCATAAATATTATATTAGAAAGGAAAATGACAGTATATTTGTAAAGTCTACATATCATCAGCTAGAACAACTCTAACTTATATATATCTATATAAGGGTTCATAAATGACAATGTTTTCCCATTGTAAATTGGAAAACTATTCCTAGAGATCGGTAAATTTGTTCCTATGCTAAAGATATGTGGAAAAACAACTTCTCGGTATTGTTCCTCTCACAACCTTCACTTAATACTCACAACTTGAATGTTGTGTAGTTAAAACTAAATGAATTCATTATTTCATATAACTTCAATTCCAAAATTTAGTAATTTGACTATTTAAATCTTCAAATCTTAGAAATTTTGAAGGGGGGTCATAATAGTTATGATGATACGTTATATATGTTGAGTCAAACGTGCATGTTTAGAGAAGTGATGGGATAAGCGATCTCCTAGGAAGCTCTCGTACGTCAAACCGTTGACGTGGCGTCGTTTAATCTGATTGACCAATTGTAAAATAGACGACATATCTTAACAGATAATAAAATATCTATGCTTGGGATAGGGCCGACGGTAGTGAAAGGGTAAAACTGATCTCTAACGAAAATGAGACAGTACCAGCAATTAGACACGCACCTTCCTGGACTCATGAACTTAACAGTCCGACCCTAATATAAGTCCCACCATCTCAATAGTGAATTTTTTTTAAAAAAATTATTCAAACATATCACGCCACCATAGGCATGATACAATGTTTACCAAAATTCCATGCTTTATCGTATTTGGCCAGTTTTAATTTCATTTCCCCATAACCAGTGAAAGGACCCTATTAGTATGATAATGGACCAGAAATTGCTAACGTTTTGTATGTATTGGACAACACTTGCTTTGCTGTAGTCTGCAGACCACATCAGTAGCTAAATAACATAAAACTTATGGGAGAGGCTCACCTAAGAAAAATTTGGTATAGAAAATTAAACTCCAGTCATTGGTTAAGTGCTCACCTAATCCATTAACTAGAACATGGGACACAGCCTAAGGATAGTAAGATGAATTGTTTGTTGACAGTCATGGTTAGATTTTCATGTCTTCTTTGACCGTAAGTGTGAGAACCCAAAAACAAAAGTATCATCGATATGTTTATGCAAGCATTCAATCATTCGTAATCTACATTTTTACAAATTTAATACTCTAGATTATATAGCATGCATTGAAACTCAATATTGTACCAAATACAACCTCAAATAAATTCAAATTTCTAAGGATCAATCACCAATTTGTAACCGTCATTTTAACCACATCATATCCCCCATTATTCACATTTTATGACATTATGACCATAAAAATGTGGCAATTAAGGTTGGCCTTTCACCTCCTCATTCACTTGTAAATACATTGTTTTTGTACAAGAGGATACACACCAACACACTCATACATTCTGAAATTCGAGTTGATAGAGCTGCTAGTTTTGAGTGAAAGTTCTGCCACGGTGTTTCGTAAGGTTTCGTACAAGGTTTTTTCTGAAGAACTCCAAGTTTCGTCCACATTTTGTTCAAGATTTCAAGGTAAGTGGGTTTTTGTTAGTATATTCATTTGAAATAAAATATATGATGTTCATACCATGTCATTTTTTTTTGAATCATCGTTCGAGCATTCGTTTCGTGTCAAGTTCATGTTATGATCCATAATCCGTTTCTAGCACTATTATTACTGTCGTGATATGGGTCTACAGAATTCTGCACTCTGAATCATATGATATGATTAAGGTCTCGCCCCCTTAGAGGAGTAAAAATTATGGATCAGTGCTACTTGTTCTCCGTTATCTGTTCATGATGCCTTTCAAATTCAGTATATATATCTATGTATGAAGTTGTTATGCTCGAATGATTCCCCCACTTATTGAGTGTTTCTCCAAACACTCACCCCATGTTTTTCCACCCAAATAAGAATGAAGATCAGATTAAAAAAGAGGAGCAAGACATGTTTTGGGGCTGGTGAAGACATCCTTAAATAGCGACTTCTGCACGAGTACGGGAATGAAGGAGCCATTTCCTGAAATAAATAATTGGAAAGGCTTAGGATATTGAATGATGGATAATCATGATATATCTCATGGATTGTGAATATCGGTAGTAGGAATTACAGAATATTGATAGAATTGGAATCGAAGTTCTCTACGAGAAGTTATGAAACTTTCCAAAAACATGATTTCGGAGGCCTAAACGAATGAATCTGGCAAATATGGGTACCGTGACGACGGACGGATTGAGTTTTACTCGTTCGCCCATTGGGGGCACGGGTCCCATGCAAAAGAACTTCTACACTTGTGGGCTCCCAGGCGGTTATGAACCTGGCTAGTTCTGATACCACTAGAATGTCACGTCCCGAGATTGAAACACATGACATCGACGATGTTTAACAGTCATATATTGTAAAACATCCAAGCCTCGTAGTATAGATCGAAAACCAATCTATTACATAATCAAAACTGATCGTATTTACAACTTTGAATAACAGAATTGCGGAAGCGAAATAATAGAATTTAAGGACGTCTTCACCAGATCCAAAACATGTCTTGCTCCTCTTTTTCAATCCGCTCTTCATTCTTATCTGGGTGGAAAAACTGGGGTAAGTGTTTGGAGAAACACTCAGCAAGTGGGGGAATCATTCGAGCGTAACAACTTCATACATAGATATATATACTGAATTTGAAAGGCATCATGAACAGATAACGGAGAATAAGTAGAACTGATATAAAATGGGAATAATTGGGGATATAATGTGGTCAAAATGTCTGTTACACATTGGTGATTGATCCTTCAAAATTTGAATTTATTTGATGTTGTATTTAGTATAATATTGAGTCTCAATGCATGTTGTATAATCTAGGCTATTAAAATCTAAAATATGTAGGTTACAAATGATTGAATGATTGCATATAACGATACTTTTGTTTTTGGGTTCTCACATCAAGCCTAGATAAATAAATGTAAGTTATAAAGGATTGAATGTTTTATTATGTATGACTGTTAAATAACGTCGATGTATGTGTCTCGATCTCAGCGTGAGAGTAACTTTTTAAAAAATTCATTTCATTCAATAGTATGTTCTATCAGCATTTACTACATTTAACAAGATTTAGATATTTTTGTACTTTATCTCCGAATCTTTTAATTTGTATTATATCTTTTGGACTTTAGGTGCATCGCACCTACTTCATATATATCCGATAAATATTGGTAATAAGCTAATGCGGTTCTATTTGTCATTATCTTGTTCGTTATTTTCCTTTCGATGCTTCTTAAAAATAGTAAATCACATTAAAATTAACTAAAAAACTTTAAATCAACTAAAAAGGGACAAAAGGTATTTGCACTAAAATTAATTTAAAGCGATTAAATGTAATAATCTGTCCACTAAAAGTCATAGATAGAGACAATTATACATTAGTGTGTACTTATTTATAACATAACTTATATTTGGATCGTATCATTGCCTATGTATGTATTTTTTTTTTTCCCAAATATAGCTTGGAAACTATTCGATATTGGAATTGATTTTTAGAAACGTAGATGCAAGCAAGCGATCTTTTGCCAAAACAAAGCATCAAGATTATTATAGAAGGAAATTAGGAGCTAGAAAAAAAAATATCTCCTCAATAATGAATATGAATCCCAAAAAGGAGGACTTTATGCTGAGAAGTGCTTACAAAGATGGAATCATTGATTGGTAAAATCTATAAATATTTGCAGTATGGACCACTAATTTCTGAATATATCATTAGATATGGAATCGACTATAATGATCGACTTACATGGATTACGCAAACATGTACATAAAGAATATGTATGATTGAAAAGCTCCGAAGTTCATCCTATCAAGACTATGACCAAAAAAATTACAATCCAAGAGTTTATATAGGGGAAATTTAAATTTCTCTATGCACACAAAATTTTTTTCCTTATTTTTTTCCCTTATTTCCTTTTTTGGGTTTTTTTGGCTATTAATATCTAAGTGAAGCCTTTACACCCAAATACACAAAGTAGCAATGCAAAAGCTGTTAGGCAAAAGAATGGTAATAACAACACAATGCAAAATAACAAGAAATAATCAGATTGAAGAAACGTCAGGAACAGAAAGTAAATCGAGGCTTGTGTTCTAACACAGTTCCCTTAAAACAGATTCACCTCGCACCAGTGCTTCCAAAGACCAAGCTACGCGTGGTGTCTGTTTCCCAGGGTACAACGACGGAACCGAGCAGCTAACCGAAAGCACGAGGCTACGCTACACCGGCGAACTGAACCGCACCTGCACTGTATCAGCGTGGGAACGTGGAGAGAATGGAGAGAATTATAGAGAATGGTGTGAATGGTTGTCTTGGAATGAAAAATGTTGCTCCTATATATAGGGAGATGTGTGACTCTTCAAGTGGCTATATTGAATACACAATCAATATATTGTGTCTCTTCGTGCATGTGAAGAGTCACGGGCATGTGAAGAGTCACGGCATATGAAGGGTTTTCATTTATTCCAACAATCCCCCACATGAATGAAAACGATAGAAATCTTGTGATACAGTTTTATGGTTGAATCCTGCATAGGAGAGGTAGACATGTTGTCTTTGAACCTTCCCTCGTAAAGCACATCCATTTACTGGTGAATAGTAGACATGTTGTCTTTGAACTGTTCTACCGTTTGTGTAAGTCAAAATGCACTTCACACAGGATTCGTCATGATGCAATTCAGTTCTCATGATTGTGTTCTTTTTGGCCATGAACACCTACCTGGTTCTGCGAGAGCTTTTAGAATTGAGCCTTGCAATTCCTTTGAAGCGGCCCCACTTCTCTCTCGCATAGGTGATTCTCAGAATATCACTAATCTTCTAAACATCCAGAATCATTAAAAGCCGTATGCGTATCCTACACTCTCACTGTTTCATCATAGGAATGGATGAGGGTAACCCTCCCAGTGATCCATCAAGCCAGTGCAATTAGGTTGTCCCATTGAACCTAGTTCTTGGGATCTCCAGTCAGCATAGGTTGGGTTTTCCTTTGCACCAACTTATTCTATAGGCTTAAGTCCCATTCCCCTCGATGACTTTGCGACTAACTCTCTATTTAACCCTTTGGTTAATGGATCTGCAAGATTATCCTTTGACTTTATATAGTCAATTGAGATAATTCCGATCGAGAGTAGTTGCCGAATGGTATTGTGTCGACGACGTATATGTCTAGACTTACCATTATACATACTGCTATGAGCTCTACCGATGGCAGACTGACTATCACAGTGAATACAAATAGCTGACGCAGGTTTAGGACATCTCGGAATATCTTCCACAAATAACCGTAGCCATTCAGCTTCTTCACCGCATTTGTCGAGGGCTATAAATTCAGATTCCATGGTGGATCTGGCTATTACAGTCTGCTTTGAGGATTTCCACGTAATTGCTGCACCACCTAAAGTGAAAACAAATCCACTAGTAGACTTTGAGTCTTTCATATCAGATATCCAATTGGCATCACTGTATCCTTCAATAACAGCAGGATATCTATTATAGTGCAATCCATAGTCACGAGTATATCTTAAGTATCGTAGCAACCGTACAATTGCTTTCCAGTGGTCAGCTCCTGGGTTGCTCGTGAATCGACTTAATTTGCTCACAGCAAACGCTATATCTGGCCTTGTACAACTCATTAAGTACATTAAACTTCCAATAACTCGTGAGTATTCTAGTTGAGAAACACACTCACCTCGATTTTTCGATAGATGTTGACTTGAATCTATCGGTGTTTTAGCCAATGCTAAATCATCTTTGTTGCGAGTGGGTCGCCCCTGAGTCTAGTAATGCAAGGGTAGTAACACCAAGCACACGAATCTCGCCTGAAACGTCAACATTTTCTTAGTGGATTTAACCATCTTATCATTAGTTCCAATGATAAGCATGTCATCAACATAAATACACAAAATGACATATCCATCTTCAGAGTCTTTGATGTACACACATTTATCACATTCATTGACTTTGAATCCACTTTCAATCATTGCTTTATCAAATTTTTCGTGTCACTGCTTTGGTGCTTGTTTTAACCCGTACAGGGACTTCACTAATTTACAAACCTTGTTTTCCTGTCCAGGAGCAGAAAAACCCTCAGGTTGTTCCATGTAAATCTCTTCTTCCAAATCTCCATTTAGAAAAGCAGTTTTTACATCCATTTGATGAACAGAATGATTCCGCAAAGCAGCAATGGCGAGTATCACTCTGATAGAGGTTATTCTTGTCGCAGGAGAATAAGTATCAAAGTAATCAAGCCCTTATTTTTGACGGTAACCTTTGATTACCAACCTGGCTTTGTATTTATCAATGGTTCAATCTGACTTCATCTTCCTCTTGAATATCCACTTACAACCCAAGGGTTTGTTTCCGGGAGGAAGATCCACCAATTCCCACGTGTGATTTTGCAGAATCGATTCGATCTCTGAATTAATTGCCTCTTTCCAAAGAGGACCTTCAGAGGAATTTATGGCATCTTCAAAACTTTGAGGTTCATTTTCCATCAGGAAAGTATAGAAATCTGGACCAAAAGATTTCTCTATCCTCGCTCTCTTGCTTCGTCTGGGTCCCACCTCATCGTCAACCTCTTGATCTTGTATCACTTGACCATATGACCTTTTCGAAGAACTAGGTTCTTCCCGAGACTTGTATGGGAACTCATGTTCGAAGAATGAGGCATTTATTGATTCCATGATTGTATTCTTATGGATATCAGAGAACTCAGACTTATACACAAGAAATCGATAAGCACTACTATTTTGAGCATATCCTATGAAAATGCAGTCAACAGTTTTTGGTCATATTTTCACCCTTTTAGGAGTCGGTACCACCACTTTGGCAAGACACCCCCACACTCGCAAGTATTTGTAGGAAGGTGGTCTTCCTTTCCATAACTCATATGGACTTTTATTTTGTTTCTTTCGGGGTACCTTATTTAGAAGGTAGTTGGCTGTCAGAACAGCTTCTTGTCACATGTTGTGTGGTAAACCAGAACTTAGAAGCAGTGCGTTCATCATTTCTTTCAAAGTACGATTTTTTCTTTCGGAAATGCCATTCTGTTGTGGAGAATAAGGTGCAGTTGTCTCATGTCTGATTCCATGCTGAGCACATAGCTCGGCAAATGGAGACTCATATTCTCCTCCACGATCACTTCGTAGCGCTTTAATCTTCTTGCTAAGTTGATTTTCAACTTCGTTTTTATAAATGATGAATTTATCTATTGCTTCATCTTTGCTTTTAAGAAGATAGACGCTACAATATCTGGTGCTATCGTCAATGAAAGTAATAAAATACTTGTTTCCTCCTCGAGTTTGCACTCCTTTCAAATCACATACATCCGTGTGAATTAAATCAAGGGGTTCGGTATTTCTTTCAATTGTTTTGAATGACGATCGTGTTTGTTTTGCTTCAACGTAAATTTCACATTTGTGGCTTTTGTCTATTTGGAATGTAGGTATGTTTTTTAATTAATCAATCTGCGAATTGTGTCGTAGTTTACGTGACCTAGTCTATCATGCCACAAGTAAGGAGACTCAAGCAAATAAGCAGAATGATTAACTTTATTCACTTTGGGCTTAATAGCCATTACATTTAGCTTAAACATGCCATCGCTCACATATCCCCTACCGACATACATTCCATTCTTAGACACAACAACCTTATCAGACTCAAAAACAATACGAAAACCATGCTTATTTAACAGAGAACCGGATACCAAATTCTTTCTAATATCCGGGACATAAAGCACGTTGTTCAGAGTCAGTTCCTTTCCAGAAGTCATCTTTAAGACGACCTTTCCTTGTCCCTTGATTTCAGAAGTTGCTGAATTTCCCATGTACAACTTCTCACCATTTTCGGATTCTTGTAGAGTAGCAAACATCTCCTTATCGGAGCAGACATGTCGAGTGGCACCAGTATCAATCCACCACTCTCTTGGATTTGAACCAATCAGATTTACTTCAGAAACAACTGCACAGAGATTTATATTTGAGACATCATGAGAGATGTCATCCACGATGTTAGCCTCTCTGGCTCTCTTCGGTTTCTTACCCATACGGTACAAAAACAGTTTCGAACAAACTTTAAAAAGCAAAGGAAAAGTATAATTATCAGGTCTCAAGGAAAGAAGTAATTGTTTGTACAAAAGCAAAGCTTCATGTGTGTTTGTGCTTTCACTAAAAGCTTTAATGGTTATATTCCAGGAAAATGCATTAGGGCTTTGCATTTCAAACAATAACATTTTAGCATAGTTAAGATCACCTCTCGGGGAGAGAGCACAAAAGACCACCAAGCGGCTGTAAGCTAGCCCATCTAAAATAAGTCCACTGATGATCATTTGGGATTGAATTTGCTTGAGGTGGATCATGGAATTGCATTTTGCTTCAAGAATAGAGAGAGTGGGGTTTGATGGAACAAATGCACAAGTTGTGTTCCAGCTAGTGGCGGTGGATTTGGACAGTTGTTTCTTAGGTTTACTTCTCCGAGGCAGGAGAGGGTAATCATGAAGATTTGAACACAGTTTAGAGTGCTGAGATAAGGACTTGAGAGTACGAGATTGAGGTGATTTCATGAACTGACTGAGCATCAAAATTGCAGCAAGAGGGATAGACCAAAATTATGTTCATACCAGTAGGTTAGCGACCATATGAATGACAGCTTGCTGTTGGTGTTGATATGCTACAGTTGGCTTAGCTAAAATTCCTGCAGTAGCACAAAGAGTACATATGATGCTGATATTTTAGGGCTGCAAATTAAGAATTCATCACCACTACTGAAGTAACGAAATAGGTGTTGGGTTGAATTGGGGTTATCCTGGAAATGGCTGATGAATTTGTTAGGCAAATGAATGGTAATAACAACACAATGCAGAATAACAAGAAATAATCAGATTGAAGAAACGTCAGGAACAGAAAGTAAATCGAGGCCTGTGTTCTAACACAGTTCCCTTAAAACAGATTCACCTCGCACCAGTGCTTCCAAAGACCAAGCTACGCGTGGTGTCTGTTTCCCAGGGTACAACGACGGAACCGAGCAGCTAACCGAAAGCACGAGGCTACGCTACACCGGCGAACTGAACCGCACCTGCACTGTATCAGCGTGGGAACGTGGAGAGAATGGAGAGAATTATAGAGAATGGTGTGAATGGTTGTCTTGGAATGAAAAATGTTGCTCCTATATATAGGAAGATGTGTGACTCTTCAAGTGGCTATATTGAATACACAATCAATATATTGTGTCTCTTCGTGCATGTGAAGAGTCACGGGCATGTGAAGAGTCACGGCATATGAAGGGTTTTCATTTATTCCAACAAAAGCAACTTCTCTGAATCACAGAAATGGTAAGTTATTTTGAGAACATTGACCTTAGCTCTCACATGCACTATTAATGAAGGCAAGGGATCTTGAATTGGATTGAAAGTGGTGTACTTTAGGCATCTCAATAATTACTGGGCAGTACCAAAAAAATAAAAAAAATCTAAAGTTGGAAGACACTCTGAAATAATCAGACCTGCAGTCAAAATGAAATTTGGCCACAACTTGCAAAAGGTATCCCCCTATATTTTATTTCCCCGCTAAATTTGATTAAAATTCTTAATTCAAAATATAAATTTATTTTCATTTTTTGTTATAAAGATGATATATTTGCAAATCCTTGCCACATAAAATATATGTTTGTTTATATTCTCTTAGACAATATCCTTTTATCCGAAAAAATATTTACAAAATATTGAAAATACAGTACATAATATACGATATTTGAGTATCAACTATTTTGAGTATAAATATGTATAACTTGTCCTGATATTAATGATATTTATTTAGTAATAACCGATACAGAATATTTTAAATATGATATTAATATATGATAAGTGAATACTAACTATTTCAGACCTATTACTGAAATATGATATTTGATATAGAAATATATATAGAAAATGTTGAGTTCAATAAGTTTATACTTAATATCTTAGTAATAACACTATATATTTTTATTTATGAAATAATTATGGAAGAAATATTTTCTTATTCTGAAAGTAAAAGCAAAATTAAGCTATGATGTGAAGATTTAGAATTAATTTACACCTATTTCCTTTCTCAACAAAGGAAATTTCATTAAAGGATACCCTTCAGTGATTCCATACTTAGACCACGAAAGCTTTGTTGCATTGTCACAGTGCTCTGGGAAAAGGGTCAATAAAATTTCCTTTCCAGAGATCAAGAAAATGGATTTGCCCAGTTGTACGATTGTAAAAAGTTGGTTATATTTTTGTGAAATATGTATCTTTTAGCCAGATATCTATTAGAATACCATGTCTTTTGTTGGTTTTAGGCTCAAGACAAGGAAAGATTTCACATGTTTGTCATAAACAAAAATTACCTTTCTTTTTTTATTTTTAATTTCTAGTTTTATCAACTGATACAGCAATTTGGGATTCTTCATTGAGTTAAAGTTTGGTGCATGCATTTGGGATGATCAAATTCGTATACTTTATTACCCTCCCTAAGCAATTTCACATTTGGGATTCAAAGTGAGAGCGACATAAATTGATGTATACTTCCAATTAAGATCATCCAGCTTCCTCTGTCCGAGTGTGCAAATATAAAGTTTTAAGGACAAGAAAAAAAGAAGTGACGATGATGTGTATATTAATAGATAATTATGAGTTACTTTGAGAGTTTTTTTTACGGTACAATATGATATTAGTTAATTTTATCTTTTTGTTCGATTTCATGTTTTATTATAATATTATTATCTTACATCAATCAAATTATTAATATAAAATTACAATATTAACCCTCATTTATTATTTTTATTATATTTATTATGTTTTACAAAGATAAAAATGTAATTTAACAATCTATCCCAAATTTAATCAATCAAAATAAACATATTATTATTATCAATATTCTTTATTTTTTTATCCCAACTCAATTTTTTTATAATCACACAATTTATTATTAATCTCATTAACCATAGTGAAAATTAGGTAATAATTCAAATTAATTGTACTTAACATGTGCAAAAAAACTGTTTTTTTTTTCAATTCTTAAAGAATAAAAAACTATTTTTTAAAATCTTCT
The DNA here is from genome assembly GCA_001598015.1 of Dorcoceras hygrometricum. Classification (NCBI taxonomy): domain Eukaryota; kingdom Viridiplantae; phylum Streptophyta; class Magnoliopsida; order Lamiales; family Gesneriaceae; genus Dorcoceras; species Dorcoceras hygrometricum. The sequence continues at coordinate 177,825 of KV011879.1, forward strand.
TAAATTTTTTATAAACCTTAATTTAAAATGATAAGTAATTCTCCATTGATAACAAATGACTATCCATTAAGCGAGATAAATTTTATTTAATTTAAATGAAAAAAATATAAAAAAATGAAGTTCCCATTCACTCGCGAACGAGCCATGAAGACCAACTGTCCAACTAACTTTCAAAATTAAATACCATTATTATATAGACGGTCACAACATACATATACGAGCTAGGAATGAGATCGACACAAATATAAAATAATAGAAGGAATGAATATATCAAATTATTCACGTGATGTTTTATGATTAATTGTATAATATTTTATAATCAAGTTGTTATGTACTTAAAAATTAATGATTATATTAATTTTGAAAAATAAAGTTGCATAATATTCTGCAACAAGGGTTTTTTCTGGCAGTAGGACAGTGAATGGTGAGTGCAAATAACAATTTTCGCCGTGTCTTTAAACCATTCCATTTTTTGATCTGCAATACGAAGCACGCCCCAATTATCACAACCACCCGCATATTAGGAGCGTGTACCAGACGTGCCCCCACCCTATCCCCGTAGGACCACCGTAACCCACAATTCCACATGCATGCATTTAGTGGTGTGCTCAACAATTGGGATTTTCTCCATCTTATTATTATTATTATTATTAACTATTAATTTAATAAGTAAATTCAATTTCAATGTATCGTTTCGGAGACTAATTAATTTAACCATTCGGTCACAAATTACATTTGTAGAATTTTTAAAAACTCCTTTTAGATTAATAAACAAGCAAGATATCGAATTCATAAATACATATTTTTCAAGAATTTGTATAATATTGTATAATATCAAAGAGTTTAAGAGTGCTGACTTGGCATCTCTTCCGACCATACAGAGCTAGCATATATAACGACCAAAACGATATGAATTTAGAATTATTATATAAAGTATAGATTAAATACTTCAAATCAATCAAATCAAAACATGTACAGGTTCAGATTTCATGCATCTGTGAAGTGTATAAAATAATAATAACGTACAAAAAAATCAAGAAAGTTGGGGTAACGGCGGTACGGCTGACGGCGGCAGGAAATCAGCGCATCTATCCCCCCTTGACCGCGACGACTTGTTTAACGTCGCTTCACCGCCGTTTATCTGTCACCATCCGTACACTGAATCCCCTCTCTCTCTTATTAAAGCATATGTCGCAAATGGAGTAGCCTTTGTGTGCTGCACAGTGTTTCTGCAGTGTGTTGTTGCCAAATACATTTAAACGCATCTCTCAAACATTATTGTTTCTGCACAGAAACTCACTCGCTCTCCTCTCTTATTGCTCTGCCTTACAGTTCACGCTAAACGCCTGCTTCCTGCAACTATTCTGCTCCTCAATACTTTCTTGCTGGTGCTCTCTCTGTCTCTCTCCGCATCTGGCGTCTTACGGACTCGTTCGTACGCCTTTTGCACGTATTTGATGCTGTTTTACTGTGACAAACATTCATACTGAGAGTTCGAGGTGGGAGATATGGATGAGATTTGGTGGTTGGGTGTTTGAAGTTGTGCAGCCAGAACGCATTTTTACTGTATTTCTGTGTGTTTTCCAGCATTCCTGTGGCTTGGGAGCATGGGGGCGGGAAAAGGGTTGTTTATGGATGGGAGGAGGAAACTGGAAGTGGGTCTGTTCTTTTATGTGGCGGCGCTCTTGGTTCTCTCTCCCCTTGTTTCGTCTCTCAGCAATGAAGGTTCTTTTTCGTTATGGTTGCTCTTGAAATTGCATTAATTTTTCTTTTTACACTTTGTTTGTGGTTCTTTTACTCATTTTTTGACCTTTCGTGTTTGATTGGTATCATGGTTAACCTTGTAAAGTTGGATTTTAGCTTTCTGTTTGTGAAGAATGTGACATGAGGCAGGGTTCTACTTTTTGTGGTGCTACTTTCGTGCTGTGTGCCGTAAAATAATTTGGAAGTTGAGATTTTATTTAATTTGTCTTTCTTTAAGTGCTGAAGGATATTAATGTTTTCTTTCCATTTCCTTTGTTTGGTCGTACAAAGATTTGGAAAACGGTTTGATATTTAAGCACTTTTAACATTCAAATCTCTTCACTGGAGTCGCAGCTGCTAAAACTTTTCTCCTTCCCGATTTTTTTTCCCATTTTGAAAAAGTTACACTGGAGTGTCAATTTCTTTTCTTCATTTATCGGGTGGAATTTAGTACTATTTTATTGAGGATTTTTGAGAATATCTGTTTAAAATTTTTGCGATGATTTCTTTCTTGTCTTTGAAGATTTCAACTGATCGACACTTCTTTGTCTTTGGTACGCTTAAGTTTTGTGAAATAACGGAATAAAATTATCGTCATACAGGAAAGTCATAAAGCAAAATACTGTTCATTGTTATTTTTTGGCGCTGGATCAGTGGTTATTAGATCGGCAACACTTGGATAGTCTTTGTTTTGAATGTGGATTCCAAAAAAATTCAGATCTTTGTTTCATTAAAGTCTGAATGGATATCTGGATAAAGTTTATGTGTTCTATCCTAATTTGTGAATGATGTTCAAAGGCGAAGCGTTGATGTCCATTAAAGCTTCTTTTAGCAATGTGGTCAATGTTCTTTTGGATTGGGATTACGTTCAGAACGAAGACTTCTGTTCATGGCGGGGCGTATCATGTGGCAATTTCAGTACTTCTGTTGTAGCCTTGTATGTATTTTTATCTTTTTTTTGTGTTTTTAATGAATACAAGGATTATGGTTATATGTTTGTTCTTGTGAATTTGTGCGGAATCTAACGTGTTTTGTGAGCTGGTATGAAGGAATTTGTCTAATCTGAACTTGGGTGGAGAAGTTTCACCAGCTGTTGGTGAACTGAAGAGTCTTCGATCCTTGTAAGATCTTTAACACAAAAATAGTGAAGTTCTTTTGTGACCGCTTTTCATGTCATTTAACTCTTTAGTGCACTTGTATACTCTTGATTTTGTAGAGATCTTCAGGGGAATAAATTAACCGGTCAGATTCCAGATGAGATTGGCAACTGTGTTTCTTTGATTCTACTGTAAGTTAGACATGGCTTTTCTTTCTATTTTTGACGTTTAGGGTGTTTTGAAGTCATGATTGTCCTTGTCGATTTTACTGAAGTTCAAAGTATCTCGTTTCAGAGATTTGTCTGATAATTTTCTAGATGGAGACGTGCCTTTTTCCATCTCTAAGCTTAAGCAGCTCGAAGTACTGTAAGTGACTTTAATGTCATACATTAGTTAGTTGTAAATGCCTTTTTTGTCTATCATCTGAGAAACACATGTTGATTCATGGGTTGATATGATGCTTCTTTGGCAGGAATCTAAAGACAACCAGCTGACTGGTCCAATTCCTTCGACATTAACCCAAATTCCTAATTTGAAGACACTGTGAGTAGTCCACTTGTTCATTTCTGCCACAAGACTCGTCACTTCAATCAGTAAATCACTAAATAGAAAAACTTAATTGGGAAGGTTGTGGGTAAAGTGGAAATCAGAAATTTTAAGGTGTTTTTTTGTTGCTTATGTGATGAACTAAACCCTGTTTTGTGGGTATTCGTAGAGACCTTGCACGAAACCAGCTTACAGGCGAGATACCAAGATTAATCTACTGGAATGAAGTACTCCAATATCTGTAAGTTCTGTGGCCGCATTCTTTTCACGCTAATCACTCTTCTTTACCTGTTAGTTTTCATTATCATCAATTTATATAAGCAGTGGCCTGCGAGGAAATTTGCTCACTGGCACATTGTCCCCTGATATGTGCCAATTGACTGGCCTTTGGTATTTGTAAGTACATATATTATTTTTCACTTTATCTCAATTATAAACCAGTAGTTGGTAGAACCAAGTTTGAGATTTCTACTAATGCAGTGACGTAAGGGGTAATAATCTGACTGGAACTATACCAGATAATATTGGTAATTGCACAAGCTTCGAGATTCTGTAAGTTCTTGACAGGGCATGCTGTAGTTTTCTGGCACAATTCAGAATAATGATTTAAATGAACATGGTGCCAGGGATATCTCATATAATCAAATCACTGGAGAGATTCCATACAATATTGGTTTCCTGCAAGTAGCTACTCTGTAAGTTTATCTGTTGATTCTATGTTTATGTTGATAACAAAGTGTATCCGTTTTATCTCTACAATGCTGGGACTATAGGAGGGATGATGTGAATGGTTGATTTCTGGACAGGTCCTTACAAGGAAATATGCTAACAGGAAGGATTCCTGAGGTGGTAGGTCTGATGCAAGCACTGGCAGTCTTGTAAGTTTTGTAACACCGAAACTCTACTTGGATCAATTTTGCAGGTATTTTTCACTAATAGAGGATTTTGAACTTTTTTCAGGGATCTGAGTGAAAATGAATTAGTCGGACCAATTCCTGCAATTCTTGGAAATCTTACATACACGGGAAAGCTGTTAGTTCTGGGCTATCTAACTTTACGAATTGTCTAAAATCCCGCCTTTTTTTTCCTTCGCTATCAAATTATTTCTCTATTTCAGGTACCTTCATGGTAACAAACTTACTGGGCCTATTCCACCTGAGCTGGGAAATATGACGAAGCTTAGCTATTTGTGAGAAATTCTCATTGTGAGTGTTGATATTCATCTTGTTTGCATTGCTAATTGATATGATCTTGTAGGCAATTAAATGACAACCAACTGCTCGGAGGTATACCTGCTGAACTTGGGAATTTGGAACAACTTTTTGAATTGTGAGTTGCATTTTATTTAACTGGCTTTTTTTTTCTCTGTTTCTTGTGAACAAACTGATAATGTATCATTGTCTGCCAGAAATCTGGCAAGTAACAATCTGGAAGGGCCCATTCCTGAAAATCTCAGTTCATGCACGGCACTGAATCAACTGTACGATTTTGGATCTGTATTTATTTCTAACATATTCATGTCGAAACATAAGCGAATCGTGCATTTTTTCGATTTGGTGTTGCTCAGAAATGTGCATGGAAACCGACTAAATGGATCTATTCCATCTGGGCTAAAACACCTAGAGAGCCTAACATATCTGTATGTTTTTCATCTTGTAGCTGTTCTTTTACGGTGTGCTTTGTGTACAAATGCTAAGATATAATGTTCTTGATCTGCAGGAATTTCTCCTCCAACCAGTTTCATGGTTCTGTACCTGTTGAGCTTGGGCACATTATCAATCTTGATACATTGTGAGCTTCAAGATTCACCTTTAATATTCGTTGTCTTTGAGAATCTTTTTATGACAGTTTTTTTTCTTAGGGACCTGTCGAACAATGATTTCTCAGGATCTCTTCCTGCCTCTGTTGGTGATTTGGAACACCTTCTTACTTTGTAAGACTTGCATATTGCAGCATATTAGATTATATCTTGTCAATGGTTTGTTGTGTGATTAAACTCTTTAATCTTAGGAACTTAAGTCATAATCATCTTGATGGATCCATACCTACTGAATTTGGGAACCTGAGGAGCATTCAGACTCTGTAAGCTTCTACTTCTAGGAAGTTTTATTGAAAATGTTAATTTGCTAAGCATGACCCAGGTCTTTTACTAGATGTGGTATCCTCAATTATGAATCCTTTTGTAGGGATTTGTCGTTCAACCAGTTGTCAAGCAGCGTTCCTGAAGAGTTGGGACAGCTGCAAAATCTTGTTTCTCTGTATGTTTCATTAACTTTACCCTTCTATGGATTCCTAAAATCACAAGTAACTGCCGCTTGAATGGTTCTATGCCTAAGGCAATTTGTTCTGTGTTGCAGCATTCTGAATAACAATTATCTAACTGGAAGAATACCTGATAAACTAAGCAATTGCTTGAGTCTTGACAGATTGTGAGTTCTATTTTTCATTTTCTTGAGATCGTTGATTTTCCTAGTCCCTTACTATAACAAAAGCTTCTTTGTGTAGGAATGTTTCTTATAACAACTTAACTGGTTTAGTTCCACTTGGAAGAAACTTCTCTCGATTTCCACCTGATAGGTAAGATAAAATAAATAATCTCTGCAGAGTTAACTTACTGTTCCGCATCTTCTTAGTTATCTTTGTGGTCATCTTGATCTTTTGTACCCAGCTTCATTGGGAACCCCTTACTGTGTGGTCACTGGTTGGGCTCAATATGCTATCCATATCCTCCAAAATCCAAAGGTACTAACATACAATTCAATACTGCTGATGTTATTTCATAATTCTTTTGCTTCTTGTTCACCATTGAACTCAGCACCTAATGATGCGTTTGATCTTTGTACTAGCCATGTTTTCAAGAACAGCAGTTGTTTGCATCACATTGGGATTTATTACTATGTTATCAATGATCGTAGTTGCCATATACAAGACCAACCAACCAAAGCCATTCATAAAGGGCTCTAGTAAAAGTATGCAAGGTCATGTGGAACCATTTTTACCAGTAATCTCCTGTTCTGTCTTTCTTCTGTTTTTGACCTGTGTTTCATCAACAGGTTCATCGAAACTAGTTGTTCTTCACATGGATATGGCTATACATACATACGAGGACATAATGAGACTCACTGAGAATTTGAGTGAGAAATACATAATAGGATATGGAGCTTCAAGCACAGTATATAAATGTGAATTAAAAAATTCCAGGCCTATCGCCATTAAGCGACTATATAATCAATATCCTCACAACTCTCGTGAGTTTGAGACTGAGCTTGAGACTATTGGCCGCATAAGGCACAGAAACCTTGTCAGCTTGCACGGTTACTCCTTATCTCCCCAGGGGGATCTGCTCTTCTATGATTACATGGAAAATGGTTCTCTGTGGGATCTCCTTCACGGTTAGTAACTTTTCTTCAATTTTACTTGTAAGATGGCACTAAAATTTGCTAGTAAAATTAAAATTTGGGTTTTTGATTTATCACCCATATTCTTAGAAACTAGATTAAATGTTGTAGCTCATCTCTTTTCTGCTAACGATATGACTTCACCTTTGATTGTTATGATCAGAATCATGAAAATCTTGTGTTATGTAATCTGTCTATTTTGAAGCTCAAGTGCACAACTAGCATCTATATGTCATTATCCAAAATTAGTTTTGAATGATTCAAGTTCTCATATGTGGCTGATTCTTATATGTGGCTGATACACATGACAGGTGCATCAAAGAAGGTAAAACTTGACTGGGAAACTCGTCTTAAAGTTGCTGTTGGTGCTGCACAAGGGCTAGCTTACCTCCACCATGATTGCATTCCCAGAATCGTTCATAGGGATGTGAAATCATCGAACATCCTTCTTGATGAAAATTTTGAGGCCCACCTGTCCGATTTTGGAATCGCAAAATGTTTACCTTCAGCCAAAACACACGCGTCTACATATGTTCTTGGAACAATTGGGTATATTGATCCAGAGTACGCCAGGACTTCTAGGTTAACTGAAAAGTCTGATGTCTATAGCTTCGGCATTGTGCTTCTTGAGCTATTGACTGGCAAGAAGGCTGTTGACAATGACTCAAACTTGCATCACCTGGTAAAACATTATTTGTTCCCTTTTTAATACCATTTTTAGGTTTTAGAGCTTGATCATGTTTAACCTATAGAAACCATAAAACTTTTAACTAATCCTCCTCTGTTTAAGTTGGGGGATAATTTTAGAGTATACCAGATCTAGTTTATCTGATGATAACCTTGCCTTTCTATTCTACATGTTTCAGGTGCTGTCCAAAGCAGACGACAACACGATAATGGAAACCCTCGACCCTGAAGTATCAGTGACATGCATGGATTCATCTCATGTGAGAAAAACGTTTCAGCTGGCGTTGCTTTGCACGAAACGTCACCCATCCGAAAGACCTACTATGCATGAGGTTTCAAGAGTTCTTCTGTCATTCTTACCACCACCTCCGCAATCAAAACCTCGCCCGACTCTTCCAAAAAGTGTCGACTATGCTCAGTTTGTGATCGGTCAAGGACAACCCCATCTGGAAACGCCTCAAAGGCCAGGCGAACCAGAGAACAATTCATCAGATGCCCAATGGTACGTAAGATTTGGAGAGGTGATTTCCAAAAACAGTGTTTAAGGATTTGTTTTTACCTCCATTTCTTGGTCCATTTTAGGAAAAAGTAAATGGATTGTGTGGATCCACTTAATTGTTAATGGGTTTTTGATGAGAGGATTTCAAGGGTTAATATATATAAGTGAATAGCTATTAGCACAACTGTCGAGCGCACGGAGAATTTAGTTTACTCGTTTTATGACCATTGTAAAAGAATTACTCAATTTCGCCCATACTATTGTCAATTTTACGCTAATTATTTAAAGTCCTCATTGGTGTAACAGGGATCAGCAATGAGAACACATTGGAAATACTTGGTCTCTAATTTAATCGTGTTATGGGATTATTAATAAATTTAGTTAAAGTTTAAACTATCTTGAACCAAAGATTTTATCGTATATAATTTTAATATAAATAAAAAATAGCATTTAAATATGCTGATTGAGAAATACTTACCAATGAAATGATCTGCAGGTCATATGCATTTGTAACATTGAAAAATACACTCGATGTTGTAATTTGTAAATATATATAAAAGTGTCGTTGTCTCTATTAATGCTATCCAAATAATTTTTCAAGTTCGTGTCACGCATCAGTACATCCAAGTTGATTTAGCTTAGTTTTTTTTTACCCAGAGTTGCGACGAATTTAATTTGATTTCCGTAATTCATTCATCTTTGTCAGTGTTTTTGACAAGTAATATTTTGATTGATATATATATTTTTCAGATGTCGTTAAATATTGGAATGAACCAAGGCTCTAGGAGAAGCAAGTAGTTTACGCAATAAGTCGGTTAGTTTCCCTAAAAGATTTAGAAAAATTAAATATTGATATTTAACAGGTATGAACATAAATAATGACGGGTTTTCGTTTCTATTTGTTGAAAAGAATAAACAAAAGTAAGACAGTATTATAGTTGAGATTGGAAATTAGATTTTATACTTGGAAGGACCAATTATAATATAACATCAAGAAAACACGCTAAGCCTGGTTCAAAATTAAAGTCCTCGAGCTGATACAAAAGGTCTTTCTTCTTCCCAACAAAAAAGCTAGCACCGAAAAAAACAACGGAAAATCAATAGAAACATAGCATTGACATCGGACAATAATTTGAAGCATTTTCAAAACCTCAATATGAATCAAGATGCACAACAGATGACACTACGGACTAGCCATCATACTCGCCCTCGGAAAACTTGTTCTCTGGATAGAAAACTGCCACTACTTCTTTTCCCCCAAATTTTCTTCCGTGTAGTCCTTGTCGAGCTTTAGAGGCACCCTCAATGTCCTCGTACTCCAAGAAAACCTGAACAGAAAATTATGTTTTTTTAATTAAACAAATGCCAGATATAATAATGTATATGAAAAAAAGATGATCTCTGATGCCAACCTTTCCAACACCTGGTGCCGCTTCATTGTTGGGGGATGGGCGTGGGATGACCACATTTACAAGAGTACCTGCACGTTTTAAAACCAAGGGCTAAAGACACTTTTTTTAATAAAAGGGGAAAATATGTCGTGTTCAGTTATAAGGTTCTGGATTTTTTCTGTGAGGTGGTGGCTTCTGTTATGCACAATATAGGGACCCGAGAACACTGTAAAACAGAGAATAGAACACAAAACGAAAAGATATTTAGTGAAGATTGCGGACATTGAAAGTTCATCGTATATAGAGGTTTAATGGAGATATTGAAGATGATTACCAAATTTTCCACACTCAATTTTCATGTCCTCTAAGATATCTTCGTAGTCATCATCGTCATTGAGCTCCTCTGCATTAACCACCTCTGTAAGGCACACGACCTTTGTAGCCAAAACACTAGGTTGTAACATAAGTTTCTGCAAAAGAATTTGGAGCCATGGTAAAAGCTGGGCAGTTATTATTCTAAATAATAATAATAAGAGACACCAAAGGTAAAAGACACAGAAAAAAATGTCAAAAACGAAAAAAGGTCCTCATGCAACTAAATTTCAAGATATTAAAGTTGATTTGGCACTCTAAAAATGTGATAATTTTTGTAGGATGGTCATATCAATTAAATGAGGAGGACAAAATAAAATAAAATCACACTACCTGCAATGCTATTTGCTGCTGGGCGTGCAATAATACACTCTCTTGCTCAGGATTAGGCTGAGCTGTACCCTGGTTAGCACGCCTAACAGTAAGTGTTTTATCGCCCATTTTTATCCCATTAAGTGCTGCACAGGCAATATCTGTAACTGATAAATCCTGGTAAACACAAAATGCATAGCCTTTGGAATTCCCTGTTTCTCTATCTTTAACCAGATCAAATCCCCGGAGTGGTCCAAATGACTCCAGCAGCTCCCTAACCTGCGCTTCTGTAAAATAATATGGTAAGCCACCAACAAATATACGGTCAGGACCCTCGAGACCCCCAGCAGATCCTGGTGTCAACCCAACAGCTGCAAGATTCAGATTGGGACTAGGTTGACTAGAGCCTAGAGTTGCAGCCAACGAGGGGTTGTAATCACTGGGTCTTCTCACTTTAACTGGCGCACCCTGAACAAGAGAGTAGATAAAGTGTGCACTATTTTGGTGGAATCATGGTGATAGATGTAGTGCATAAAAAACAACAATAGCATTGAAACGAATTCAAAATAGAACTCAACAACTCAATTTATAAGCCCCAAATTAAAGTTCAAAAGATGCTCAATACCTCAAACATTATTCCATCTAAAGCCATAGCATTGCTAGCTTCTTCAACAGATCTCATTTCAACAAAAGCAAACTTCTTCTCATGGTTGATGTAAACATTTACAACAGCATCCCCTGAAATGAAATGGAACAACTTATCCTCATGACTCATCTCAGGACACACAGAAAAAAGAAAGAGAGAATCATAATTTCGGCAGATCTACCTGGACCAGCGGTGTTTCCTCCAATTGCTGACATAACATGACTAAAGTAGGTTGCCACAGACTGACATCATCGCAAAAGTAAAAGTAAATAAAGAGACAAGAAAATTCAAAGTTTAATAACGGTAAGGGGCAAAAAAATTGGCAGCAAAACAAGAACATAACATGATATAAGCTAATCAGTCTAGAGCTCAAGTAGCCGTAGCAAGTGTAATGAATTAACTGCCACAGTTTATCACCAGCAATCAATGCATACATCATAAAAGATTGCCTGATGTCCTCATTATTTGAAGTTTAGAAAAGGGGTCACTTTACAAACATCTGACGTTGCCCAATAATAAGTGACATCATCTACAAATTGCCAAAGACAGATAGGTGCATATCCAACTACTGGCCAAATACGACACATTGAGATAGAGTACCCTACCTGTTCATTGGCTGAGGGAGGAAGCCCACCAACATAGACTCGTCTAGCATGTCTCGTAGCCTGATAAGACAACATTTCATGATCAAATCAAAGGTAACACAAATGAAGAAAAATGAATAGACAATGCAAACCTGCTGAGTCATTGCCTGAACGGGCATCAGGGGGAGTGCTCCAAACTGCAAAAATGTCAAAATTAATCTTAGAAGCTGACATTAAATGTTTTTTTCAAACTTGCAACAGGAATACCAAAGAGTTGGAAAAAAACCTGTCCAGGTGCCAAAGGTAACATATTGGGAAACATTCCAGGAATGGCCGGGGCTGTCCCAAGCATCTGACCTGTAGAAGCTAAACCAAGTTACATCTCAAGAATTTATGATGTCTATACTCTTTTTGCTCTAAAACAACAAGAGTTATCGATTCCTATAATGTTTCTCAAGCAACAATATAATTTCCTAGACCAACTATCATCTCGGAAATAAATGCAACTATAAAGGAAGATGGTATTGTTTTAAAATTGTTTATAAAAACTACCAAGCATGCAAATCCTGGTTGAAGATGGACAAGACCTGTTCTCGTTCTGCCTTGTACAAATAAGCTACAGAGGTCGGCTCACGCTCATTGTCAGCACAGTGGGGCTAGTAGCCCAACATTGCCTTCTTAGTACATAACTTAGGACATACAAAACAAACAAACAAACACCAAACACAACAAGAAACCAAAACCCTCTCAGTTTCAATTACCAAGCAAATAATTAAGAAAGCGGAATAGCTAATCTAGAGAAGAATGCTCCATATCAAGATATATACAAATATAGGAACTGAGTACGCTTACCAAAATGAAACCATGTATTTGATATGAACTTTCCACACTATGCCAAGGGAAAGAATAATAGTTATCATAATTGACGTTAAAGTAAAACAAATGTTTCTTGTACCTGCATTAGCAGCAGCAGCATTGGGAAGTAATGCAACAGGAGGTGCCATGTCAAAACCACTAGTCCTTTTGCTGTAAATAATGTTCATCAATAATCAATAACCAATATATAATCAATAAAGAACAAAAGCTATAGATATTTTGGTTTGTGAATTAAGACCAATATACAAACTTGATGGAATTATGATGATGCAAGCTAGAAATATGGATGCATACACTATCATCTATAGCAGATGAAGTAAATGCAATTGACATTTAGGTATCCAGCTAATTACATACCATAATATTGCAGGTTTTAATATTTATACTAACACAAAACTGAGGGGATGCATTTCAGCTTTGTTTGAGCTACTTGGCTTAATTTAAGCCACTTCTTACAAAGAGCATGGGGAAGATTACCATAAAAAATTACCTTTTAGAGCGTGAAGGAGATCGAGACCGTGATCTATGTTCTGATCTAGGCTTGGAGCGAGATCGGGACCTATGCTTGGGTTTGTCATCCCTATCTTTTTCATAGTCTCTCCGCCTGCAAGCACATAACAATAACATAAATAGAAATTAGCAGTTTTTAAAATTGGCTCAATTTTTTTTTTCTTAAGATTAACAAAAGAAAAGACATAGTAACATCTAGCAGCAGCAATGAAGGTGAATGCCAGGTAACAAATGCGCCTTACACAGATTAATTTCAGCTAACAAGCAATTCATGCTAAAAGAATAAGCCACACCTTTTTCCTCTGATAAAATATCAGGTGACAGGATGTGATACAGGATTCACAAACTTAAAAAAGTATGGAAACAAAAGAAAACAAGCACGAGGCTACAAGAACTATAAAAAACCAACAAGTTATAAATTACAGTTTCTCCACCTCTCGTAGTCTCGACTTTTGTAATAGTCATCGTCATCATTTCGATCTCTGGTTCTCTCCCTCTCCCTTCTCTCACTCCGGTCCTTGTGACGATCTCGATGATGATGATCACGATCACGATGTCTATCTTTGTCCCTGTCTCTGTCTCTGTCCCTGTCCTTCTCCCTATCTCTCTCCCTGTCTCTGTCTCGGCCCTTATCACGACCTCTGTCCCTATCCTTATCCCTGCTTCTTGAGGGTTCCCTCTCTCTATCTTTTTCATGGTCAAAAGAGGTATGCTGCATAAAACACCGATTTAAAGATCTGATCATAAATATGTCAAGAACACCTCATTGAAAAGAACCCATAAATAGTATTTCATTCCCAAACATCCCAAGAAACTTCCATCAATTGTTGGGAAAGAAAGAAAAGGAATATCATGATTATGCAACACAGTATTATGAATCGATGGATCAAGTATTGATATCTAAAAGGGATAGATAAGCTATCAACCTATGCTATAAGATTGTCATTTGGTACATAGTCACTGAACTAAGTGTTTATGGTTGCCTGATTAAGGCTTAATAGGTTGAGTACTTGAGTATACTTTTTGGAAATTCGAACTTTTCAGTAATCAGATTCAAATATATAATTAAACCTCCAAACAAAGTTAGCTAGTATGAATAGCCCTTCCAATGTGTCCTATTGTCCACTGAAAAACACATGCTGAAATAATGACATTGGTAAAGTCAAAAACCTTGGAATTTGGGCTCGATGATCCTTTGCGAACTGGTTGCTGCAAGCTTGCAGCTTCTGGTGAGTCCATGGGAGGTGGAGAGTAGTAGTTTCCAGCAATTTCCTGAGAAGACATCTCGATTGGATTGAATTACTTCTACTCATCATTCCAAATCTTGAATTATTAAATAAAAAAGCCCTAATAGCTTAAAATTAGAAATAACTTACACAACACATTTCGCACATAGTCAATCAACTCTTTCCAAACAAAACGACCAGAAATTCCAGTTAAAAGAACAAAAAGGCTGGAAAAGAACCATTACACTCAAATTCATTTGGTGCACTCAAGGGCTTGTATCCTTAACAAAATTAGGGTCAGCTAAATCCGAGAACCATGAGGTGAACAAAAAACTTAAGCAATTCATCAAAGATAGATCTGCATATAAATAGAGAAAACAAAGCACACACGCAGAGACACACAAGCGTAATTACAGAGAGGCAGAGAAGAGGGGTCAGGTACCATTAGAGAAGCCCAATTTGGCAAGAATTGAATCGCTCTCTTTCTAACACGATCGAAACCCTAGTTTTGTGTTTTATGAGATTCTGCGTTAATATTTTCGAAATTTCGATCTACGGGCATTAAATACAAACATATTTCTTCCTCGTTTTCCACTTGCCCGTCGATGTATAGTTAAATTAATTTTTATTTATGTATGAAACATTTTGATTTTTATTTACTAAAATTATCATTTTACATATCAAAATAATTTCTTATTCTAAAAACCTATTTATATGCTAATAATTGAGTCACATGTAATACCTATGAATAACAGAATATAATTTATTGAACGTTTTATTTTTATAATGTTAGTATTAAAATACTTGAATAAGTTATAAATATTTTATAAAATCAGAACATGTAAAAAGAAATAAAATATTTGTTTTAAAATATGTAAATAAAGCATGGTCGATAGTTTTATCTTACCGAGGAGAACAAGCAGAAATATACAACCGCGGTTTCATAAGTAAAGAGGGAAATTGTAAAAGAGAAATGGTTTTTCTATTACTAAGTTTAAACTATGATTAGTTTAAATAGAGATGGTCTTTAGGTAAAACTGTTTTGTGACACATAAGAAGCAGTTATTAATATGAACAAATTTAATATAATTAGATGAATATTTTTCTACGAAGAAAAATAAATTAATTTTCTTGTCACATTTTACATTCCATATATGATCACTAAATTTGCTTTATTATCATCTGAACTAAATAAAAATGTTAGTAATTGGAATATAATAATGTAATTTCATCACGAAATTTGTTTAATAAAAGTTATCTGATTTAAAAAATTGATTGTGATTATATAATAAGTAGTATATGCGATATACCTAAATTGGAAATTTAAATTATTTATCTGAAGATAAATTTGAAAATATTTTATTATTTTACTTAAATAATTAATATATTTTCCTATGGAGTGAGATTTTAGTCTATAAATTAAATTTATCAAATAATAGACGAATTAATGAATGTGTTTCGATTGCTTACGTACTTGAGTTATATGAAGAATTTTTGTTAACGTAAATGCTATTTATTCTCTAATAAATTTAACCATAAATATTTAAATGTAAATATTATAAATGATAATATATAAGGGCATATTGGGAATTCTGGGTAAATCGAGTTTTTGGCATACTATGTTTTAGAGGTTTCTTTAACTTTTTAGATATACAAATATACTTTAAAATGTGTTTTCAGTGGAGAGTTCCTAATCCAACGTGGAAATATACCGACCAAATTTTGGGGTTATTTGTTGAATTCTATTTCTCTAGTTTAAAAAAAAAATTACAAGTTACTTACTGTAAGAAAGAGAGAAATGAGAATCCATCAACTCCTACCTCGAGGCCAAGGCAACTATTAACACATAATCCAACATTTGATTGAAACAAAACAGGACAAATATTTGATTCATATGAATCATTAAAATTATATACCTTAATAGAAGATGAAAAGAAGAAAAGAAAACGCAAAACATGATCTATGATCCAATCTCTTCTCAGTCGAGTTGATTCTAACTATCCTACATATTTTTTTATGGAGTATAATTGTATTGATATCTTTGGTTCATATCATGCATCACTGTAAATTTAAAGTGACATTCTTTAATTTCCGCGAACAACCTCAAGACGCTTCCTCTGAAAAGGAGCGGAAATACAAAGAAATGTCCTTCCAAGAACTTTAATGTGGTTTTGAATTGATCCACTGAAGTTAGCTGCTTCTGGTGGGAGTAGGATCTCTCAATGGATCCCCAAGCTCCTGAAATGATTTGACAAATATGTAAAAACATAAAAAAAGTCGACATGCTATCACTCAAAGTCGAGGAAGGCTAACTATCGGCATTTGTATGACTCACGCGATACCGCAATGTCGTCTTTGTGTAATCAAACAATATACTTCAACAAATGAACTACAGCATGATATATAATTCATGACTTGCATTTTTGGGTAAGTTACATGAGTTGAAGTTACCTAGTCAAGTTCGACCAACCACTGGTTTCATGAACTTTCATAGAATCTCCACACGGATTAGACTTTCCATGGCATCTCTACAGTTTTATTTTTCTGACAGTTAGATTGAACTAAGTCTGAAAGCCTGAAGTCTGACTTGAAAGAGCTTTTCTTACCCAGAATTCAGGTTGGAAAGAATCAGGGGCTTTTTCTTTTGATGCCTATATTACATTTCAAATTTGACAATTTATTATTGGTCATTAGCCAAAACAAAATCATCCTAGCAAACCCTTTATAAACTTGCCTTGATAGACACATGCCCTTGCAGCTGCGACCCTTTATTGCTATTGATATCTGGTCTTAGAGAGAGCTGAAAAATGCAGGAAGAATACGAGTGTTACTTTGATTCAGAGATCGATTCCAATCACAAAGTCTCAGAGGCCGGACCAAATAGCATGCATAACTGGTGGGAGACTCTATTGATTGATGGAAATTTGGTACATAACCTTTTAGGATGGTGCATAACAAATTAGAATTCAAAAAATGACCTCATATTTTAAATACTACCATACATATAAATTGACTTTAGTCCTATTAAATTTACCTTATTAAATTGTTCTGTAGGTGGAATCTCCAAGAGCTTGTCACTAGTTGAAAACTTGGGTTCCTGAATCAAATAATCCTTATACGAAGAACAGTAATAAATTTGCACCATGAGTAAAAGAATTATTGACTATTAGTGTACAGTGCACTGAAATTTACCATAAGAGTTGTGGCTTCCTGATTTACATCTTGAACTGGATCAACATCTGCCGCTATTGGAAACACCTGCTGACACAATATTTTTTTTAAGTTAATTTATAGAATCTCAAATGTTCCTGTCCAAACAAGAAACTTGACCTTTTTTCTGAGGAAAGAGCATTTGGACTTCATTGATGCTTCATGTTTCTCAGGCTTCAAAGAACCTCTAGAACTTGGTCTGAACAAAGGCACAATGTTAGAGCAAGCCACACTTTCTTAAAGTTGGGAAAAAGACAAACTCGACTCTCCTTAAAGACAAACTTGACTCTCCTTAAAAGACCATTTAAGGCATCATTTGTGTATAACATGATTCTGACAAGAATAAATCAATATTGAAGACAGTTATGGCAATATAAATATCCCATGCAACAATGACGTAAAGTGATATTACGAGAAGACACTTCATTCATTTAACTTTTACAAGAAAGCAAATGCAACAGTCTGACCTCTTTAAGTCTGTGGCACTAGTTGATAGATATGTATTTGTTTTATTTGCCGGTGACGATACCTGTCATAATCATATATTTTTAGTTTCATGCTGAGCTAATAAATACATAGGAACGATACAGCTTTCTTCAAATGCATTCAAAAGTGATTGCGCAGATTGAGTACGTGCAAGTAATTCACGTCTCTGTCCTCGAAAGCTGCTGTTTTGTCATTGAAAAATATGTTTTAACTTTTAGAAACTGTCACTAATTACTGTTATCTTCTGTGTGATGATGCAATGCAATAATGGACCAGGCAACTAGCTATACTATGCTCAAGTGGCTTTTATTTACTCAAGATTACAAGACCCACTGTTTCTAGTCACTCTTCGAGTTTATTCTCAAATGCGAGTAAAAGCCTCTCAATGACAAATTAAATACAATGAAAGAGGGTAAACTGCATTTCCATTCGGTAGTTCTTTTGGCTTATTTTATAAAAAAAACGCTATGTATATTTCATATAAGTGAACAGACCTCCCCCACTGCACATCTATTTGTAGACTTACAATTACAGATGAGATGAGATATAAACATTTGCAATGGATCATTTTGATATACTGTGGGGAAAACAACTCCCAAATAATAGAACCAAAATCATGCAAAATAATATAAACGACTTACCTTAGTAGAATGTTGACTCGCCCTCTGCATAGTCCTTAAGTTAAACACCTGTTGAACATTGATAAAATGAAGCTGTAATCCAGAACCATGAAAACTATTACTTAAAAGAGAAGCTTTTATATATTTTCTAGTCCTTATTTTCAGCAATCACAAATAAAGAAAAGAAAAGAAAAGATGGTTCTAAAAAATAACATAGTTGTGCAAGAGGAAGAAATTTATTAAAGACCTCAACAGGCCCCTAATCCGTGGACTTCATTGTATTTATTTCAAGGACAGAGAGTAAGAGACTGATACATATGGGTGGCAAAAAAAATCAAGTACTCTTTCTCCGTTTCATCACCTTAAAATTCTTGGTGCTTTCTGATAACACAGATGGCATGTGTCAAGATTTATAGAGGGAAGTTTAGCCTGCTATCATGCATCAATCAACACTTACTCGTAATTAAGACTTGAAGGGAAGGGAAATTTGTCTAATCTTTCTTGATAAATCGAGTATTCAGCATGCCAAATTTACCCAAAATGTTTGACAATAGACAAAGTAGAGAATATCTTCATTAGAAAATTCAATACGATTAATTGGCCATAGGATTATCAAAAGCACGGCTCCTAATGAGTTCGAGATATTTACTTGGAACTGTGGCACTTGTGGCTGACTCTTTACTGGTTTAGGCAAGGAAGAAGTTCGCAGAATCTGTAAAGAAGGAAAAAACAATAATGGTGGTAAGTTCAATGCATTCCACAACATATTTCTGTTAGTACAATAAGCTCAGCTTTTCAATACAAACTTTTGAAGGATGCACTTTAGAGGTACATTCTCGCTTCGTTCTTTCATTTTCACTTGGCGTAGAACTATTCTTGGACCTAACAACCAAGAATGGGGATGTAAGTTCAAAAAGCAATGAGAGCAAAGTTTGGAAATTCTACAGCCGTAAATAAATAAAAGTTGTTCCAGATACCTTCGCCTTTGGGCTCTAAGCTGTGTCTCCAGTTCAGGTTCTCTTGGAACTGTGACCTTTTAAAGTTTATGAGAAAAAGATAACAGAATTATAGTCAAATCAAATTTTTTTTGTTCCACATAAAGTAAAGAAAAATTCAAAATGTTACGTCTTCGAGAGAGAAAATAATGCCTATACACCTCGTCTTACCAAAGTTGTGCGCATCATACAAGGTTAAGGAGATATACTCATACTCTCTCTCAAGAAACTGTACCTTCTTTGATGACTTGTGTAATAACGCAATTTGGTGCTTCAAATGGGCAACCTGGTTAACATACGATTAAGTCAAATTTGACGCAACCTTGTTAACAGTAGACCAAGTCAAGAATTCTAGTAAAGATGTTTTTGTTACGTAAAGATGTTTTTAAGTAACAACGACAAAATAATTCTCTGTTTCGGATATGATTTACTAAGAAGCTCTATAAGTTGGTAAATCATAGTTAAGATGATCAAATGACAAAAAATAATATATAACTGTTGCTAAGAACAGTCTGCTTTTTCTGAGACATTGTCAAAGCAAACAAGATGAAGGACAGTGAATTAATATCATCAGTCAGTTACTGTTGTAGGGTTGAATGTATAATAATTTGGCGAAAATTTAAGCTAGTCATTGAATTTAAAGGACATTGGACACAATAAAGATTGGAAGCGTGATGTACCTTTCTTAAGTAGCCAATCTCAAGCTTTTGTCGTTTGGTAGCAAGATTGTCAAATCCACTCTGTCTTTCATCAACCTTAATCACTGAATTCTTCAACCTGTAGAGTGAAAAAAAAAAAAGAAAAATGCATCTAAGTAAGATATCGACCTAAAAAAGAAAGAAGGGTTTTACATTAGATAATAACAAGAACTAACTCAACTGATTTGATCCAGAAATACTAATCTAGGATTTCCAAGTCTATGATCACTTAGTTCTAAAAATGATGAAGCAAAAGAAAGTCAAACAATAAATTAAATAAGCAAATTTCCACAACTTCAAGGAAGGATTTACCTTGTACACGAGCAGCTGGAATTCAAGTCTTGCATTTTGTTTTGTTTTGCCAGATGACTTGCCGTAGGTTTCATTAAAGTTGAATCCCTTGTTTGAAACAATTCAGCAGAGGACTTTTGTTTAGCTTTTGGGGTATCATGTAGCACTTTACTTTTTCCTACAGAGAAACAAAAGCTTCATTTTCCCTAAAGACAGAACAATGCATGAAGGATTCAAAAAATGGAGCAATAATGAACACTACTTTTGCTTGAACCGACTGCATTTAAGTAATTATTTGCTAAACCAAAATGAAAACACGAAGAAAAAATGTTAACACATTGAAAAATACAAATTAATGCCCTTGTGGACCTCTTAACATAATGAAGATGCACAAAAAGTACAACACCTTAGGTTTGGCAGAAAAATAGTAAGCTCTAATCAGATGAATTCTTAAAGGTATGGCATATATTAACGAAAAAACATAAGACAACATTTTAAATCTATCTTGTAATGCTTGCTTTGGGGACAACACAATCATGTCGCAGAACGTGGCTCGGCTAGGGAAACATCTAAAAATGCATGATTTTAGAGTGATCTTAGACCTTTAAGCATAGCCTGCATTGAAACCAGGAATCAAATGTGTGAAGCAGTGTTATACTATGTAGCCTATGCGGCATGATCTGTACATTTGAGATATCTATTTTGCTTAGAGCTGGATTCAGTCATGACTGAACATTAACGGCAAAAACTTTGTTAATCAATGAAAAAATTTACTGATTTTCTTCAGTATTTTCAGATGGAAAAGGAAAAGTCGAAAACCAGTAAGAATCCTTTAATACCTTTGCTGTCCTTTTTGGAGGGGGGAACGCCTTGTGTACTGTCAATATCTGAATTGCTGCTACCTTTTGCACTAGCATTGTCATACACAGCTTCAACAGATAGTAATTTTTCCAAATTCAACTTCACTATAAAAGCTGAATACACAAGAAAAAAACAACTGAAAATCAGCAAAGCACGGGGAAAATGGGGAACAAACAGTTTTATATGTAGCCGAGTACGGTATTACATAATAGTATTTCATATAGCTCCCTCAAAAATCTTCTTCTGTCTTTTGTTTTAAACGTTCCATCCTGTTCTACTCCTTAGTCTTAGGAAATAAAAGGATATCATTATAGTACATTCACAAACACAACTGCAATCATGAAAAACCAAGAATTATCATATCAATGCGTATCCGATACATCTTCAACTTGCCATGTTAAAATCAAAACATGAATGCTTGAAATTCTAACTTCCTGAGAAACCAAATGTTCTAATAACGCCTTCTTTCAAAATTCAAACAGAGCATGCATGCAGCTATAGTCTAAACCATCTTGTAGAAACGATTCCTAGCACCAGAAAAACACTTCCCAACCCCAAGCAATAAAAGAAAATGGTGCTCACGAGAGTTGGGATAGTCGCCGGAAACTTCAAACCAGCGTTCGGCCTCCTCAATTTCAGAATCAAACTCCACCCTCGTGAAATCGAAGAATCTAGACGCATCAAACTCGTATTCGTCATCGATCCCCGAAGCGTCCAAGTAAAAATCATCGATGCAATCATCCATTTCGTAATCCATTTCAATTTCACAGCAATATGTGAAACGACGGCTTATCTCATGCAATCGAAATCATCGGATTCCCGCTTCGCGGCAGAGTTTGGGGTGGGTCGAAAAACCCTAAATGCTGAGGAGGAGGACAAGGAACGAATCTGAGGTATATTTGTGATGAAAAATGCGAGTTTCTCGAGTTCGTTGAGAAGCAGAGGAGGAGAAGGAATGGCAAAATGGCAACTGTCGTTTACATACAGTTGGAGATTTTGAATTTCTGGGGTCCTATGTTCTCACCCTTTATATATTTACGCAAATGCCCTTTTTTATTGTATGTCAGGGCGGGTAACAATATTTTTGGTTCATTTATAGGTTAATTCACGCTTTTAAGAATTCTGCCTATTTAAGACTATTATTTAATTTGCTTGTCTCTTGGAATGAGTCAAATTTAAGTCAAATACAAGATGATATATTATGGATATTAATCTTATCCTTGTCTTTTAAGATTTTATATTATATATCATTATATCATTTCCGTAAGCAGGTTTTGTGATTTTTGATGCATTCATGTGGAATATAGTCGATATTATTCATAATGCAAACAATCATAAAAGTTGCATGACTTAAAAAACGTTAAACTAATTGAGTAAGATATTAATGTTAATCGAATCATGGTAAATAATTTAATTGTCATAAATTATTAATGATAAATGGGATTTTTTTGACTCTTATATGAATTGAAGTTGATGGAAAGATTGAAAACCAAAAAACATTACATTTTAAAAATTGTAAACTATGCTTTCACGAAAATCATAACCTTTGAGAAGTCAAAAATAATAACATGAATTTTAATTTTACAACGTATGGTACGTTAAAGACCAAAATATTGAAGGCAAATTTGACACGAGTGTATTATACATTTTACGAAGAGCATAAAATAAAAATTATGCTAAATATTTTCATATTCTAAAATGAAAACATGTTATATATTATAATTTTGTTTTGGTATGGATTTTCAATTACTTATAATGGTCATTCTTAATTGTAAAGGGCACTCTGTCCTTACCAAATTCGAGGGAAAAATTAACAGAATTCTCGTGCTTTGCCTCTTATTGTAGAAATTTAATCGTTTAGTTTGATTGAGAAATCTAGGTGAATTGTCTGAATACTATGTAGTCAAATTATTTCATGTATAATTGTGGGATTTCTCTTAATTACACAGTCGTCAATACCTTGGAACACACAATTAATTGGCCAAATCCTCGATTAATTGCTTAATTTCTCAATGCGTTTGAGGAAATAAATAATTTACAATAGCCACACCAGCCTTAGTACTATAGACCAATCGGTTAATTTGCCTTTGATCAGTATAATCTACATTAGCTTGAGTTGCCAGTGCTTTCTCCACTTGTTTTGCAATACACCAACGCCATTGCCACCTCCAAAGATACCACATCCAAAAGCGTTTCTCTTCAAAAAGTCCTGCCAACCAAAGATGAATGAAAAAAGCAAGGTAAAAATCTTTGACTCCTTAAAGATTATATTGATCAAACTTTTTCTCTGACAGAGATATGTTGTATCATTTTGAAGTTCATGAAAAAGATCGTTTTTCTTTAAGTTGGCTCCCCGGCAGAGATATGTTTGTATCATGAATGTTGTTTTAATTACGTCTAGTGGTTACCATAGATGTGTGTTTCCGCATGTTGATAACTTTCCTTTGGTAGCTTCTTCTCCGGCTCATGACGATCATCTCTCCGAGTGTCAGCAGTGGTCTTCCAACCTGGCTGCCGCTTCTTTCACGTGTTAACTCCGAGCACCGTGCATCCGCAGCTTTTTCGGGTATTTTCGCCTTGTTGGCTGGATTTGAGCCTTGAACTAGTAGAGGAAACAGCCACTCCAGGAAAGAAGCCCCCACCAAGCTTGTGTATCCTGTTTCATAGCTGCTAGCACTACTTTCAGCATCAGAAACCGGGGAACCGGGACTTTCCAGCTCCCCGTTGTTGTTGATGACTTTCTCAACAGGAACAGCGTGAGTAAGCTCCACGGTCGGTATCAGGCAATTGGCCAGAAGAGAAGGGGCAGAGCTGAAGGACTCATCAGTTTCAAAACTACAAGTTTCGAGCTCCGAGTCAGACAGCACGACGTCCACTTGATCAGAATAATGTTGGTCATGATCCAAGTTGCAGCTTGCAGGGGGTGGAGGTAAAAGCAGCTGGAGTGGTGTCCCTGGCTTCTCTTCCCAACCGAATGGGACGGATACAACGAGCTTGACGGGCACTTGGACGGGCTTGATCGGTCGAGGGATTGGTTTCCAATCCCTTTTCGGTGTCCCCGGCCTCTCTTCCCACAAGAATGGGACAGAAATGGACTGTCTCTCTCTTTTCCTCTCAGTCTTGGAGGTTTGTCTTTCTGCCATTTTGAATTTGGATATAGTAAAGTTGGTTGAATGTTTTGTAGGTTGAGTTGAAGGGAGTCATAGTTTGTGTGTTATGTATATATATGTTTAGAGTGAGTGGATCAGTGGCTTTCCAACTAAAACATTAAGGCATGTGTAACAGTACCATTTTGTTTGAAAATTAGGCTTACCTAATGTTGATTTGAATAATAACTTGGACTTTTTAATGCCGCTTTGCCAATTTCGTTTATATAGTGCGCCTTGTATTGGAAACTTAGTAATTCGTACGTTTCTGGTGATTTATATAATATATATATATATATGTTTTAAAACTTGAAATGTAAAATTTGAATCAGTTAATTCAACTCTGATCAACGTCTCCTTTAGGACAAGTTTTCTTAAAGGTTTTTAAAAGTATATTTTCAAAAAAATTTAGTAAAATATTTTGCAAGTTGTTCTAAGTACATGAATGTGTTAAGATATTTAGATAACTATTTTGAAAATGATTTGTAGTTAACGAATATATTATAAAAGTATTTCGAACGATTAATCTATAAAAAATTTTAATTTGATTATTCATATAGTTTTTATTTTATATTTTAAAAATATTATAAAATATATTTTACTTGTTCCTTGATGATGTACTTGAGAAGTATTTTTCTATGAATATTTTTAGAAAACGTTTTATAAAAATATTATCCAAACACATATTTTAAGTTTTTTAACTCTTAAACACCAATTTTTTTTAAAAAATATGTTATACGGAGCCTAGTTTCATGGGTAGTATAACAATTTGCATCTGGAATTTGCTGCTTGTAGTCGTATTCTTAATTTTGTCCCTTGATTTGTCAGCTGGAAAGCTCAACGGAACAACTTATTCTGGATGGAATATATAGTCTAAAAACGAAAAAGAAAAATGAAGGAGCTATGATAGTCATATTTACTACGTGTGATGTAAAATGTACATCGCTTTTGCATATAAGTTATTACATCACAAAAAATTACTGAAAAAAATCTGCGCATGTCATAACAAAATCTCATGATATAATAAATATAAATATGATATACTGATTTAACTTAACATTTTATTTTTATTAACATAGACAGTTATATGTATTTTAATTTTGTTG
The DNA here is from genome assembly GCA_001598015.1 of Dorcoceras hygrometricum. NCBI lineage: Eukaryota > Viridiplantae > Streptophyta > Magnoliopsida > Lamiales > Gesneriaceae > Dorcoceras > Dorcoceras hygrometricum. Next base: position 203,125 of record KV011879.1, read on the forward strand.
AAAACGTTGATCTTAAATTAACGAAAATTAAAATTAATATGGATGCTAAATAACTTGCAAAATGTGAAACTAATAAAAAGATGTTTACGTTGAACTCGTCTCAATTCCATTAAGACTTCAGCACTAAGCCACTAACTATAAGACTTCGACGGTTAAAGTTCAAACTTTTCCTCGTTATAGACTTTAAATTTTCTCAGTATTGTAAATTGTATTATCTGTTAAATAAATAATAAATACGATACACTCTTATTTTGCTTTACCAATACATATCAAAGATATAATATTATTATATGATAATTAATTAATATATAAAACTTTTTCTATTAATAGTGTTCTTGTGACTTGTATACATACAACATTGTTTCAAATTATTATGGTTTTTTCTTTCGGCTGGTTTATTCTGGTGGGGTTAAAATTGGTACACAATTGACTTATAGTTTCTTGATCACATTATATTTGAGAATTCTACAGAAATTAATACCATTTGGTTTCATTCAAATCATACAAACTTTTCAGCACGCTACCACCATTCGTACCTTTTAATATCCAACAATCTTGTAAAATATATGATTTCATCATTGTGATACAGTTAGAAGAAGGGTTTCTAAAATACCCGCTTCACCATTGCAATACAAATACAAGGTGGTTTCTTCATTGATTATTGAGCAACAACTCCTTTTATCCATGAAGACTCTACTCAAATTCCACTGCACCTCATTGGTAAAACGGGGCAAAGATAATATGACATCAGAGAGCAGGTTTCGCTTACAGGGATGACTGCATTACACAGATAATACTGCTGCTGCCATGAAGTAAGGGAGAAGTAGGCAATTATCATCACGAGGCCAAGCTCTCGTCCATCACTTTGTTTCAGCGTCATTGGATGCAAACTCTTCAAAGAAATCTTGTTCCAAGAGTAAGATCGTTTAAGTTGGACATGATCTGAGTTCGTGTTGTTCCGATTTGTTGAGCAATATCCGCCTGCTCTTCCAGTGGGAGCATCTCATAACTGCAAAATTGTGGGTATCGGATACACGTTATTAGTAGAAATATTCGCGTCCAAGCTGCATAAATTTGATGGTAAGCAATGCATCAAAGAGTGGAAAAATTCATTTCTTCAAACGTACGCTCTCCTGCACACATACCAACCTCAAAAAGATTAACATTGGAAATTTTCTCAACAGCAAACCAAATACTGATAATTTCTCGGCCCCTTACTCGGAGGTCCGCACGAGGTGGTAGCAAGTACACAACTATTAACAAGCAAGATAGTAACAAAAAATCTATAGGAGGTATGGACGCATTATGAACCAGTATCTAGTTCAGCAATCTATTACCATCTACTTCTTAATCTGACTCGAAGGGTCTCAAGCACCTTAAATCGTCATACTACATGCTGTCATAAAAAACTTGACAGTAGGACCTGGATCATGGTAGTATTTCACTTCAAAACATGAACTCAATTGTGCACTTCTAGTGGTCACCTGGTTCTGGCTGCATTGTAATTTTGCAAGCATGCCTCAACGATTTTACCAACTACACATGCGTAAGTTAACAGCTGAACCAGATGTACCCAGAGTTTGACATGTGATGAAAATTTGGGGTCAACTCATGGCAACCAAATGCACAAAAGGATGGCAAGCTTTGAATATCAGAACATCGGAGTGAAACTACATACTGGGAAAGCAGCTCGCAGTCGACAATGCTGTCTGGACCAGGCCGATGAGCTTTTCCATAGGAATGGAAGTGGCGAAAAGACCTTGGGTTTAGTCCAGCAACATGGGAGACAGCATCTACAAGCTTCTTCTGTAGTGACTGCAGCCTACGAAATGTAAGCTCATCAAGAGGTGCAATACAGCCAATGCTGCCATCCAAGGTGCCAAAAAGTAGACCAAAGCGGTTAGTCTTATCAGATCCGGTAGTCGTTCGATCAGCTGATGTAGGAAGCAGCTGCAGCCGCAAAAATTTCGTGATATGTGCACCAACATGGAATTCAGCCCTTGATAGAAGTTTCTGCCCTTTCCAGCTTTCTGACTGCTTTGGGGCATAATAGAATATCTAATTGTCACATACAAACCGCCAATGTCAGATGATTGTGGCAATGCATTCTTCTCTGGTGGAAGGAATTATACAAAAATGAAATAGAATATATCCAAAAGTAAGCAGGACAAACTGATATGAAAAAAGCAGATCAAAGAAATAGATGTTCCAAGAATAAATGATGCTTGATAATAACAATCCAAAAAGAAGAGGAAATTAAACTAAAACTATCAATTTAAGAATGAACATAAGTACTATGAGAAGTAGTTGCTAATTTTTCGGATGCACAAGGAAAATTGGTGTAAACTCCCACACTTTGCTTGCTGGGAAGCGATCTTATAGCTAAAAAGGAAAGAAAATCCAAATAACATCTTTTAACTATAGCCATATGGACTCACACTAAGAAAATTAAGATTGTTCACTAGCTTTTCCTGGCCAATCAACCCATAAGTGACTGGTGTTTGAAAAACACATGCACAGCAGCAGAAGGGGCTACCTGAACATTCTTCTGCTCATCTGAAACTGTGAGGCTAAGTTTGCTTTCATCTATCAAAAACTCAGTTGCCAAACAATCAAGTGAGCCAAAATCTTTTGCCAATAAATTAAGTTGAGAGCCTTGTTCCTTCCAACTAAGAAAGTATATGCTTTTGTGAATATCTCCAAGAAGAATAAAATTCTTCACCTACAAATCTCAACAGAAAGCCAGCAAAAAGCCATAAGGTGATATAAACCAGTGCGCCTCATCCTCACAGAAGGAGAGTGTGCTCAGTAAACAGTAAAAAATATGACAAAAGAATTGTTTTGTGGTTAATAAAGAATATCTCATCAATGAGACCTTAGTGATTCATATGCTAATATTAACAGAAATTCTAGAAAAAGTGTCAACCATGTGGAACAATGACAACAGAGTGAAAGAGTAAGTGCTCAGATATACATGGTAGTTCTCTTTCTCCAATAACAATATCCATATCGGATAGCTTGAATAACTAATATGTAACTGAAAATGGGGACAGGTTGTCCAATATAGATTCTAGTAATAATGAAAGATCTACAATCAAGTGACACAAGAGGTAAGACATTTTTAGTCCTTCATGAGATGTATCTAATGCATTGAACTTCTACAACCATAAAAAAAATATGCACAGAGATTTCAAAAGTTGTATTAAGACCCAGAAACAACTGCAATTGAGCAAGTTTTAAAACACATACTAAATTTGGAATACAGCAACTAGTGAACTGACGACTTTCGTACAGCAACATTTTTCATTAGACAAAATATTAATGAAGGATAACACATTGCACATGTAAAATAGGTTACGTGAGAGGCATAGGACGTGAGTCTATATCATTACGTACAATGTTTAGGCTCACGACATAAAGAGGTGGGACATCATAGAAGGCAACTCCATTTAACTCAACACCAGTCCACTTGTGCAGAATAATCTTGGGGCCTGATGCTATCAACAGATGACCTTGCAGTGATGCCAAAGCAGATATAGCACCTTTCAATTCTTTAGAATAAACTTCTGAAACCTGAGAAGAATAAGGATAATCAATAAGGATATCAAGCAGTTATGGATAGCAACACTGAAGTTCTTAAAAAACAGGATGAAACAAAATTTAGGGCAAAATTCTAGTACATTGTTGTGCTAAAAAAGGTGAAAATACAATCTCGCTACCTTAGCTTGACCACTGTCATTCTTTTCAACAGAATATAGAAGTACACGTCCTCTAGCTGCTACATCTTCCCCTTGAACATAAGCAGTTCCAACTGCCAACAGCGTCTCATTTTCTTGTGTTGTAGTATTCTAAAATCATAGACAATTCAAACATGAGTAGCTCAATAAATTGCATTGAAATGTTTATGAAGTAAATAACACCACAACCAAATAGTTAAACTAACTAGCTGAATATTAGAACATTTCAGGTAAAAAGGCAGTTTGAAGTGATGAGTTAAACTTACATATAATGTGACAACTCGTACAGTTAGAGCATTTTCCGAGCTTTGCAAGGGAATTGTAGCCTTTGTTTGCCAGGGCCCACTGGATTTTTCAGGTTCCATTATCCGTACCTCAAATTCCTCCACAGGATAGCTCCCCTCAAAATTCAAATTATCATGCTCAAATTGATTTCCAACTTCTTGATCAATCAGAGACTGAATGACTTGATTAAGTGGCTTGAGCACCTGCATAAAATTTGAAAATCTGATTGAATTACCCATTCAAATTTTTGCTTGTTAGCCACCTGCTTGCAAGGGATCCGAAGAAAGCAGGTTAGTGCCTCTTTGTTTCGAGTATAAGAAAGCATGTTTATTTCTAGCACAAGGTTCACGTGTACCAACTAGATCCAAGGAAGTACTATTTCAATAAAACAAGTTTTTTATAATTATATATAAAAACTGATAAAATAGAAAATGCACTTACTGGAACGGAAACTATAACCGGGTACAAATTTTTCTCGGCAAAATAAGTTATTTGATGTGGTGTTCCCTTTAGTGATACCTGTCACAGAAAATACATGGAGGAAAAACCCCAAGAAAAGAAAGGAAAAGGATAGCATAAGAGTTTATTGGAAACAAATTCGTTTTTATCAAAAATTACTACTAAAGACACGAAAAGTTTATTTCTTGCCTTCTGCACTGGCCAACAATTGTCATAGGATGATAAAGCTGAAAGCTGGCATATTTTCAGAGCACCCTAAGAAAACAAAAAAAATTTCAGTTGCTGTGTAAGGAATAAAATCACCCATATACTTCGCTAACCTGTGAAGTTATGAATATAAACCCATGATTGCAGTTGACATTGTGAAGAACAGTGAAGGCAACTATTGGTCCATCGCACACCTGAATGAGAGTTAGAGATTGCTATTGGATTTTAATAGACTATGAAAGGTTAGTAAGATAGAAAACTACATGGTTAGAAGCAGACATCATACTCTAACTCTCTAGGCCTGGAATCAATACTGGAACCATATAAAATGACAAAACTAACCTGTGGATGAATCCGTATGCGCTCCCTGAATATCATGAACCAAGCTGGCCTTGTCCCAGAAAGGAATAAACCCTGTAAGCCACAGACATTCTTGAAAACAGTTATACGTTGAGATGAGATCCCAGACGTGGACTCCTCTCGTGCATAAGTGTCCGAGAAAACTCGGACAAAACGTAGATTTCTAAGCCTGGATGAACTTATACTGCTGCGATTAATAGAATTCTGACCAAAAGCATCATCTATTGTAGTCGCATTTTCTGAACCTTCATAAATATATGCATGATAACAAAGAATACTCCCATCGGACAATAACCCAAATAGAAATGGACGGGTATGATCAAAGGCCCATCTTTGCATGGACAGCTCAACAACCTGTATACCATGATTCACTTCTTTCCTACCATGTCCATTGACCTCAGAAACTTTTTTCATTAGATTCACAGGAACATTCAGCGGACTGTGGGAAAATGAGTCCACAATGTGACTCTTTCCAGAAACAAATTTATCAACAGAGAAAACACTGCTGAAATTGGGCAAATCAAATATCTCAAGATTTCCATTTTCATAACACAGAACACAGTATACATCACCCTGATCATGCATCATACCATCCGTTCCATCAATAGGTTCCCCGATCCCAGTAGCAAGCCAAGCATCTGTACTTGTCTTCCGGAGCCATGCTTCAGGTCCTTTATCTTGATAGAGCGTACAAGCAGACACCAACTTGTCTGAGCTTTCAAATACTGGTGGAATAATGACAGAAACTGTGCATGTGGAGGGATCTAGAAGAAGAAATCGAGTCAGCACAATCCAAAACAATATAAAGCATGGTAGCACATATGAGTACAGAAAATAAAATCAAACACCACGGACCCCTTTAAATGCCTGGAGTTAGAATGTTGTTCCTGAAACAGCTGTGTTTTGAAATTTTAGGAAGCTGTTAACCTTTCTCATATGGCAATCATGTAGATCATTTTATCCCTCTAATAAAAAAATCAAATTGTATCAAATTTGAATTTCCAAATTGCCAGGTAGTATTTCATTCCAAAAGTTTCAGGACCAAACACTACAAGCACTCATTCACTCCAACCAACCCCAATCTATCTTTCAATGTACTATAACTATAACTAGTCAAAGTAACAAATATGAGGTTAAAAGAAACATAAATATGAAAATTAGCTTCATAAGTCAATATTCAGCCAGAGCTCATAAGAGGAAGCACAAGAAGATGCTCAAGAACAAGAGTAATCCTAAAGTTTTTCACATCATAAAAAATGTAATCCTAACTCTTTTCACATCATAAAGAAATGTAATCCTAATTTTGTTCACGTCATAAAGAAATGAAATACTTCAATGCAAGCCATTTGTGCAAGTTGCATCCTAAAGTTGAAAAGTACAACATTACCATGTAATTTGCAAGAAGCACGATAAAATAACAAGCCCCATAAATTTCCATCAATACAATCATCAGAGGTTTAGATCTCAAGATTTTTTAAGTGAAATAAAGGATTAAACATCAACCTAATATGCTAAAAAAATGCAAAAAATAACTCGCTGAAAGCTGTCCATCCTGCTGCAACGTTTGACAGCTCTTCCACCTCTTTATGTAGGATAAAATAAGCTGAGGTCAAAACCATGAACATCTTACCCATAACTATATATCATACAACAAAATTACAAATCATGTCAAATATACACCATAATTATTTAAACAAAACTATGATGATTGATTCGTGATGGTCTCCTTCAAGCTGAACGTACAAATCAAGCTTTCCACTTGAATTCAAAACCACAGAGACAAATAGTAAACACGCAGAGATACAACGTGCCATCTTCTATTGACCAATTATTGAGCCCACATAGGATCGTTAAACTTCGCATAGACCACGGCAGCCAAAACTTCAGAATAGCTACTATTCACCATACAGTTACTGTAAACATGATTTCTTTGTCCAAATTATTGGCCACATGATCAACAAATTTTTTTCTTTTTTGTGCTTGCATAGATTGTTGAGAACAGGAGATGGGGAAATCCCGATGAGAATTTGTGTATGATACCTAGTTAAATTTCACCATACTAATATAGTGAAAAGAGATTAAACACAAGATTTACGTAATTGGCGAGGAAGGCCAACTTCGTATTCATAATAATATCAATCTAATTCCATACTATATTGATTAAGTTCTAATTGTAATCACCTCGCAGATAATTTAATCAAGATAAGAAGTCATAAGCACTCATATCTAAATATATAAAACTGTGACTTGGGTGCACAAGGCACATCCATGCACACAGACTACAAAATTGCATTGTGTATTAACCCTCATTTCGTGGTATGATTTTAAAGAATGGGAGGTCACTGGTCACAGAAAGCGATAGATTTATGATATTTGTCTAATTTAATACAAATCAGGCAATTTTTTGAATTTAATTAGTTTCCATCCACAGGAATCAACATAATCTATTAATGGGTTCCTCATTTTTTCTGTACAAAAGAAATATCAAATGAGATGTAAAGCCATTTTATTGCTTGTGAAGTACTTAGACAAACCTCCGACAAGAAGCTGGATACTTCCATCAGTCATTCTCAACAACACATAAGGATCAGCAATGGAAACTGATGACACAGTTGTTCCTTCAGAACCAGCACCAGCTTCCGAGTTGGAAGTTCTAAATGTCAACTCTTGAGTCATAAAAGCGCCATCAAGGATCCGAGCACCACGAGCAAAGATTTGGATAACTCGACGTCTGCATGAAAAAGAGTTTCAAAAATTGTTATGACATAATAAGACCTCAACGGTGTTTCCTCATTAACAAGGAGGCAAAAGAACTTTGAACTAGCAGAACTAAAATTTTCATCTGTTAAAGGCACACAACGCTCTTCAAAAAGAACAAACTTAAGCCACCACTTAATCTAAATAAAGAAAATTGAAGCAAAGGACCTAAAACCCTAACACCGATGCTTTCAGTGCCCAAACAAAGTTATGCCAAAAAAACCTTAGAAATTACGGCTTGGATTAAAATTATACTTCACTGTTGGACTGACAAGAAAACTTTAATCAGCATGAGTCCCCATTATAGACTGCATTAACAAGCTAATCCAGGTTGCCCTGCACTCCACTCAGACCCAAGCAGAGTGCGCTAGTCTAATATTAGCAGAGTTCCTGTTCCAATTTCGACTACCTTTTACTCATAGTCCAAACGAAAGGTAATTCCCGCGGAACTAGCACTTTTCTCTACCTGCCTACTCGTAGTCCAAACGAAAGGTCATTTCCATGGAATTAGCACTACTCTCGACCAAAGCACCAACAATACAAAACATGTCAACATGACTAAACATAACAAATGAACTTTATGTGCTGTATGATTAAAAAAATCTATGTGCTGTGATTATGGAAAAAAATATGACTCATGTTTTCAATTACAAATTTGATAAATGATACAGAGAGGAAAGGTAAGAAGGTGAAACAATAAAATAAAAATACATAGCATATGTATAAACTGGTTGAGCCAGACAAAGGAAAGACCTTTCAAACAAATTTCCTGCCGCGACTGTACTTCCTTGAACATAGTAGTCAACATTTTCGGTAACCTCCTCAAGGTTATTAGCTGTCTGTAGTACCTGCAACACAAGAACATCTATGTAAGAAAGACTACACAGATAACATTGTAGCCAACTCTGGACAAATCATAGTTCTGAATCTGCCGACGAGTCCAAATTTCTCATTTTTTAAACAGAAACGGTTCTACTACTGATGCACCATTGTCCGGTTTTCCAAACTAATTATCAAATATGCATGATATTCATCTTCATAAGCTGCTCCCGTTGAGGTGTCACTACGTAAATTCTTGTGGTAAACCGTCCAAATCCCTTTGCAACCGGGTAGTGATTCCTACATAAACCAGGATGGGGTGACGCATATCAATAATAAAGTAAAAGAACTGCTGAAAAGTCACTCAATGTGAAGTACATATTACAGGTAGGTGATCCGATCCAAATCAAACGGCTTGGAATTGCAGAAATGGATGATACGATTCTGAATGCGTAGAAGCTGGTAACTATACAGTTTCATATGATGGATGAAATACGCTAGACAGGTAAAGAAGAAGTGATGCTACTACTGTTTTTCATAGGGTTTGGATACGCACTGAAAAGTTTCCATTTTTAAACAAGCAGAAAATATTATTGCACCACTTGACTCGAGCTTAAATTTCAGCATCCTTGAGCTTGTACATCGTCAAAAACTTCAAAGCTTTTCTTGTTATTTATCCATTTATTCCACAGTATAATTAATCAAAAGCCAATGAATTTTTAACCATATCTAATTTCTTCATCGATTAAATATTTATCAAATTTCTCTTCAGAACACAAAAAGCAATGCTCCTAACTGAACTCAAATCTTGAGTATATTTAAACTAGTAAAATGAGCTAGCTGAAAATAGAAAATTCTATATGAGCTAAAAGTTAATTACAGAAATTTTATATGCTTATTCAGAGCTGCCTTTTATATCCCTTGGGACCAAAATAAAGAAAACTTTTCCTTTTACTCTTCCATCTGTCTTTCCTATTCTAACTGCACAAACCAATTCTTAAAATAAACTCAAAACATGTTTAAAACTAAAAACTTAAAACATTTGAAGACGAAAGGTTAAGCAAAGATCACGACCAGATTGTCAACTAATCCAACAATTCTCCAAGTATAATTAGTTTCCTCATAAAAGGTAGTAAGAACAATCCGATGTAATTAGGACCAGACTTGAATCTAGAAGATGAACTTCCTCAAAATATAATGAAGGCTCCAACCAATAAGAAAATTCACATACGGTTTTACTGTGATGTGAAAATGCAAAAATATTAGTATTTTCTTAATGGAAAAATTGGGATTTACAACTATGTGTTTGTATTATTAAGCCAAGGGTCATAAAATAAACTTTGGTAAGCCAAATAGTACAACATCAGCTAGTCAAACGTTCGAAGTTAGCATATGACTAAAAACATTCATGTGCAAATACCATACATAATTTAATGTCCATCGTAACAATTATCCAGGTTTCTGACTTAAATATCATGTTTCTGAGAACCACAATACTAATGTTTTAGTTCCAGTAAATAGCAAAATGATCATGCATGCGGGGGTGTACGTTACTAAAATAAAGTATCAGAAACAATTTGAAATAGATAAGCAAAATGTTCTTTTTTACCCTTCAACTTTTTATGTAACATCTTTTACACCTAGCTCATTCATTATTTACTTATAAATTAAAAGAAGATTATAAACATCCAAGGAAACAGTAATTAATCACAGATTCAAATTAATTAGAGAAAACATATCATAAGAAATTATATAAACATGGATAAGAAATAATTTTTACTTTTATCTTTTCATGATCAGATAAAAAAAATTTCTATAATATTAAATGCTGTAATAGTCATAATAACGTATTATCATTAAGTTATATGCACTACTAATGATTCTATTTCAGTGTCAAGTCAAATACAGTATTAATGATTTTATTTAATTCAAAATTCGTAGGGGACAGAGCACAATGGAAAAGAATGATCCATATAACTGATCCCAATCAAATGGGATAAAGGTTTGGTTGATTTACCCCATATACTGATTCTTTTAATATAAAAACTGTTATCAGAAAATATCTTAACATCAAACCAGGTATTTTTCTTGAAAACAAAATCTGTACAAAAACAAGCCACAAAACATTATTGTTCTCGGTTAGACTCAATATCTAATACACACACACACATGTACATGTATGTATGTACACATGTATGTATAAAAATAGCATGTCTGGTCAGGTACAGACCACATATAACTCGGAATTGGTTCAAGAACTGAATAGATAGCGCATAAAAAAATACATGAAAGTCAAATTCTTGGATTTTGCAACTTTCAAACTTTTTAAATAAAACTCTTCAACAAGCATATTGAGACATTCAACAGTACCTTCTAAAAACACTGCTTGGATTTTTACGGCGTATAAACAAAACTCTTCTGAATTTTGAGTTCACTTTAACCCAAACCCTTTTATAGTCTTACTTGTACATTTGTACTATTTAACACCAAAACCTAAAGCTACAAAAAATGAGTCACAAGAGATAGACAAACAAAACTAGACTAACTGCATGTATCCCAGAACACAAATTGAGATAATTTGACAAAAGATAGTGGTAACCACCCAAGCATAAAAGTTGGTAATAAGCACCACATTCAAGAGAAAGCAGTGGTCATCGAATCACGAAATTTCTAAAATCTAAAGTCCATGCACACCTGAGTAATGGTTTCTGGGCGAATTGATTGTTGAAGCACACTGAGAGAACCATTCTTTCCATGTCCAGAACAGCTCACCTGAACAAGATTGAAAACAAAATTTGAGAACGCCTGTGCATCCAAAATAAGAAATAAAACTTAACTTCTGGTTAAGGGTCATAGTGAATAATAATGACATTCAAATTAACTGACACAAGGAAATAACAAGATGCTTGAGTTTATTTGTATCACAATAAAAATAATTGAATTAAGGAAATCGTAAACTACCAGTTCATAATTACTCTGCTTTGCACTTCCTGTTGCATTTGGGTCAGCGTTAATTCTCAAACCATAAGAGAAATCTTTCAACGGACCAATATTAAGCAATGAATCCCTCACAGAAAATGAGAAAGTTTTCTGCATGCGTTAACATGGCATTATAAGAAAGGTGCAATGTAAAACAATCAGATTCATGCAGAAAATAAAACTAAAACAATAAGAGCTATATAGAATGGAAGCATGAAGCGAAATTTCATTTAAGTCATCTGACACAAGTAAAACTCATTGAGCTCTTCAAGAGCTCCAGGAAGAAAGGTGGTTTTTACCGGAAAAAGGATATTTCACGTGTTAGATCCCTGACTATTTACCAACTCGGAGTACAGAGTAACAGAAGCAAATATTATAGGAGATGATAAGAATCATGGATAAACGTTGACATGGATTTAGAGCATGATTTTTCAAAAGATCCATCACATGATTTTCAGAATCAGCTGCTAGATAAGTTAAGAACTAGGACAAAGCACAAAATTTGTCCAGAAGATGGCAAACGAAGTGATGCACTATATTCATTATAGATCCCCAACCCTATTTAGCTCTCCACTCATCAATTTGTCCAGAAGATGGCAATAAAGTAATTCCTGCAATTATACATCAACTTGCATAAATTTCTCAATTTTTCCACTCATCTCTAACATCCGCCACAATTTGTACCTATCATATCCTGAACAACTAAAGCGAAAAATGACATTGGCAACTGACAATTGAAAACAATGGTGAGTGACATTTGAATCATGCCCCAAAGCACATAATACAAATTGATTAATATTTTTTTTGGATAGGAAGCAAAGCTTATATTAACCAAAAAAAGTAATAATTACAAGAAGTGGACAAGAAGACCACTAAAAAAGGACAAATCAAGAAAAGATAAGACCCCAGTCTCTATGCAAATCCGAAACAGAAAAAGGCTTAAATAGAAATTGATTATCATCATTCATCACAAATGTAAGACAATATAGCTCAGCACATTTTCATACGACGTTTAACCTGAGCTAGCTGAGCATTATTTGGGCCAATGCCAAATAAAGAGAGTTCCTCGTTATTGGCTATATCCTTCAATGCATCAGAGGGAGACCTCCGCAACCGCTTTGCCAAAGGGGCATCAGTTTCTATATCCCCAACCTAGAAAATTAAGAAAGACAAGTACAAGATATTAAAAATTAGTAATAAGTCCTTCAAGATAAATGATAAATACATTTAACTACAAACTTGAACTTTAAATTTTCCAAGATAATATAATGGGGAAAAGAAGTAGTGAATCCAAGCAAAATTTGAACTTCAAATTTCAAGACCAATCATCTAGCAAGAAAGCGAGAGCCCATAAGAATAATATTAAACAAGAGCTGCATTAGTGTTAAGCTGACGATTTAAAAAGGCAAACCTCTTCTTTAACACCAGTAACTGGAGCAGGAGTTCCAACTTCGGAATTATATTGCACTAGCAGACTATCACCCAAACGACTGCCCAGGAAGAAAAGCGAGTTCCCAATCGTCGTAATATCCTAAAACAATCAGTAAATAATCAGTGTTATATATAATAAAAAAAGATCATCCAGTAATATACAAGTATGATCAACTTAAAATGCAGCTGACCGAAGTAAGTACAGAAGCTCTAGACTTGGAAAGTTCAAGCCTCTGAACAATTCTGCAAAAATGGATATAGAACATATGACATCAGTAATCGATATGTGTTGAATGCCGTGGGTCAAAGTAGAAGGCATGGGGAACTGTAAAATGTAAAAGAGAGGACATTAAAGTGAAAAACAATACATACCTTCCATCATAAATAAGAGTAAGCAAAAGCAATTCCCCGTTTTTTGTTGAGAACATGGCAACATCATTTGTTAACCAAGTTGCATTGGCAGCATCAAGCTCTGTACTGAAACCAGGTCTAGGCATCTCTTGACTGAAATGTAGATAAGACACGGACATTAAGAATAACATAATTACTAAAGTAGGATATACGTATATCCATTATACACTATCATCAATATGACCACCATTAAACCATAAACAACTAGCTTACAAGAAAACACAATTACAATGTCAGAAAGAATTAAAAAACATCTACAAACAAAACCTAATTCACATCATACACACTTGCAGAATAGCTAACTGCACAACAATTAATTACCACTCTGTGTAAACTCTACAAGAACCAATTCAAATTTCACTTAAACATATCCATTATAATCTGTGTCATTTTTGCATTTCCCTCTCCTCAAGCACCAGCATTTACGTAGTGTTATCATCTCCCACACTTATATGCAGCCTCTTCGGTCGAGAACTGAAGCAGACAGTCCCAAAACCATATAAAGCCTTGAGAAAATAAAACTACCCACCCACTTGCTCGGACATTATATAGCATTCACAAGGTATTTGGTGCATTTTCTAAATAAGAATAAGGATCAAATCAAAATCTTCCTGCAAAAGATATGAAAGGAAGCTTCCACTTACCTAAATATCGAACAAACATGATGAGCTATCAAGTCAGCCATTTAGTAAAACAGACCTAAAAATATATGGTATCACTTGACAGGCCCAAGTCAAATCTCCACAACCACAGTGCCATTTGAATCAAAGTTTGCCCCACCTGGTTGATTAAAGATTTACTCCATAATACAAGGGATTGATATCTTTCCTTCTTTTATTATTGATTGTGTAATCTTTTCTTTTATATTGTATTTTCGATCCTTTAAATGTTATCACGTTGAATGAGAAAAGTAGAAGATATTAAAGAGAATTTCTTCAATGTTCCATTCCCTCTCTGCTTTCACACCTCTACTACTCTATTGACTTCAATAAGAAACTGTCATTAACTAAAACTTACCAACGAGTGCCATGCAAAACTTAGCCATTTCACAATCAGTTCTGACAACCTGGTCTATCGGTGTCAGAAACTTTCATCCAGAACTATAAATCATACAGATATGGAATTGAAATGGAAAATGAAGTATCATGGCACCCTCAAGATGGACTGCTGCAAATCAGTTGGCGACTGGCCCATCCTATTAAATTTACACATTAGTCACCTAGATATAAACAGGAAACGAAAGGAGGCTTCATTGTCCTGAAAAAATTTCAACCTTCAATCTAATTAAACATAGAAGAAAAAGTGCATAAAGTAAAAAACCAAGATTAGTCAAACTAGACAAATATCAAGAAAATGGGAAACCCCGTGGTGTTAATCATTGCAAACAATTGTAAGGTCGGATAAATAATAAAATGCATAGGAAGCTGCCTGATGCCACAAGAGTTTCAGTTACGAGGCAGAAAACAGGGACAGATGGAAAAGCTCGAGTATCTTAAGAAGGGTACGAGGGAGGACAAAATAGTCAAGGAGTTGGATCTCACCTTCCATCAACAGGCACAGCAAAATTGTTCAATGCTAAGAAGCATGATGTTGACTGTCCAAATAAAACAACACATAAAGTATAAATAGCAGGAAATATAGATCACAAAAACATCAAGGTGAAAGTTAAGGTAAACCTGGCTATGATAGTGAATCGTATTAGCAGCAATCACAAGTACTCCTCCAATGGGAGATGGAACAGCAAGGATCTTGTATGCATCATGAGGAAGATTCTGAAAACAAATAAAGGAAAAGAGTAAGCATAATTTAGGTAGAATCTGCACTATAATTAGCTAGTCATAAAAAATAAAACAAATCAAAGATGTGGCCTTTACAATAATTTTTATCCATGTCAAGGTATCACACAAAAATCACCTCCACCACAAAAACAGGCTTTTGGAAACAATCGACAGAGATATAGATCCAGGTATATGTACTGCCACTAAAGTAGCTATTAGGGCCTCGGGTAAAAGCTAGTAACTGAATGAATACAGGAACACATTACAGGTCAGAAATCCCATCATGAGAATGAATATACACATTTATTCCTGCATGTACACGTGAAGCAACTCGAATAGAAAAATTCTCTCCTGGATCAAGAGAGAAGATAAACATAGCGATATAATGAGTACTATATTCAGAGCAGGGGAAAAAATCTTGCTGCCATGAGAATGCCTGGAAATAGGATTGAAAATACAAGGAAAAAAGATACAAATCTTAAAACACTTCGGATCCTTGTAAAATCTGTTGGTTCAATGTCATATGAACAGAAAGCTTAACAATCAGCATATCACATAAATCTATCACTTACATTGGCTGACCATATGAGCGGATGCTGCTTTAAAGTTGTATTGATACTAAGCGCAGATATCATACAGGTGTGATGTTTCCATGATACACGACCAGCCCAAGTGAGCTCCTGCTCATGCAGGATAACCATAACAGGCTCAATGTAACCTGTCAAAGGTTTAGCCCTCAACCATAAAAAATAAAGACGCGAGCACTTAGACAATAATGCAATCATTCACGCAGTACCTGACGTTGTTATCTCAGATATTGGCAATAAATAGTGAGAAAAGGAATTCAAGGGAGCAATATCTTAGTCATAGAACAGGAGAAAGATCACTTTTTCAATACTTTCAAACTGACTCAGAAACAGGATACCCTGACCTGGTGACTTCTCTATGCCATGGTTTCCAAGTAAACTTTTCAAGTAGGAGCTAGTAACTGAATATTTACCTACTTTCATCACTTTCAGTCTTTACTTGAACCATTAAATAGTGTTTAAGACTAAATCAGTATCAAGTATTAGCGTGTTAACACTTGGTAACTCTAACCAATGTATCATATTATGTTGGCAAATGTCTTCATCAAAATGAAAACAGTTGAGCCTTAAGGCAGTCAGCTATGTGCATAAAATTCTCAAGACATGGAACTGCCAAGCTTAGACGAGAGTTTTGACAAATCCATTATTCAAGAACATTATTCAGTCCAGGTCTTTCCACAGCTTGCATTTGGCATACCCTAATAATTTATTTTTGTACCTATACTACACGCAATAAACATGAGTGTGGCCAACAGTGAGCAGATTCTCAAAAGGTGAAACTCTATCAAAAAATCAGAATCTAACAATTGAATTCCAACAACAGAAGAGAAACAACAAAATGAATGTTCATGGAAGATACATGCGACAGAAAGTGGAATTTTTTATACAAGAGATGACAATGCAACCTTAACCACATTGTAAAACGTTGTTTATCAAGGTTATGAGATTAAAGAAACCCAAGGCAAATCTTACCATGTAAGAAGATAAAATCTTTAACATGCTTCATTTCAAGATCTCGCAGACCAACAATGTAGGATGACTCAATTCGAGGTGCAACAGTGGGTCCTGAATTAGAAGTATTGTCCTCCACAACCAAACCAGAACTGGCCTAGCATCAAACTTCATAATTAAATTTCAAAAAAAATAAAGAAAAAGAAAGAAATAAAGCAACACGGTATAACTGGCACTAGTTAGGTTGAGATAATAATTGTTATAAAAAAAATCAAATCAAATTTGGAGAACAGTAAAAGAAAACCTCAGCTGTCTTGAGAACTATCATCTGCAGTCCATAAACAAGAACAGCAGAACACCTTCCCAGTGGATCAGCTTTTACAAGTGGGCCTGTGCTAAAACATTCTCTGCCTTTTTTCAAGTGCAGCCAATCAGGACCCTCAAAACAATGCATAGAACTGGAAAATGAGATGAGCAGAGATTTATGAAAAGAACATAACTAGATATCTGTGCTAGAAAACTCAATAGACTAACAGATGAAAATGAACATATCATGGTCTACGAAACATAATAAAATTAAGCATTATGGATTATCTCTTGAACAACCAGACAAAATAATTACACATGCATTCAGATGGAAATTGACAACTTGTAATTCCCCCAACCTGGCTGCTCATTTACTTTTTTTTCCTCCGGAACGTGTAGATGCACAAGAATAAAGCTCACCTGGTGCGAAGCCCGTGTAAAGAATCATCAAACTCCAAAACTGAAATCTTTGCATCTCGAAAAGTCAATATAATCGAATCTCTCCTCCTTCCTTCACTAACACCTCCATTTGCTAACACTGCCAATGACTCCACATTGCCATGCAATCTACAACATATTAACAAATTAGTGCAACCAATCGCACTGAGAACCATCAGAGGGAAAAAAATTCGAATTTGATGCATAAAAGCTCAAGTTTTGCATCCAAACTACATAAAACCTCACTCAACCCAATCTGCCTTGGATTAGATTCCTACGCTCTCCAAACTAAAAACAGAGTCCATGTTATACAAATCCACACCACATATGATTTAAAGTTTTGATAGAGTATGAGCTTGAAATACATTTGTCAAAAAATAACCTGTAGTGGCAGACGAGCTCAAGGGAGGCACCAGATACACCGGCCAAGACACCGCCGCGCTTGGCCGGTTTGGACGTCATAAGATTAGAGGACTCCTCCTGAATTCTGACGGTATATACTTCAAGGACGTTGGCAGCGACAGTGATGAGGTTAGGAACCGGGCCAACAAGCTTGGAGGAGGAGGACCACTCGGAGTCCATCACATCACCGGGGAGTTCAGGTGCTCGCGGAGTAGCATCAGCGGCGGAGTGGCTGATGAACCCGGAGGCGCAATGCTCGATGCCTGTGGCATGGTGCATCATCTTGTATGCAGCGAAGCTCATTTTGCCGGTTGGGATTTAGCGTTGTAAGGGTGGAACTGTGAAGCAAAAGGAGATTAGGGTTCTAGACGCAAAACTGTAACCGCATACGTTGGCGGGACTGAGAATTTGGGTTTTGGAACATCTGCTACTAAGATGCGAGTAGGATGCAAATTAACCAAGGGGTCTAAAGATCGGTCGGAGACTCGGGAGTGTTTCACTGTATTAGGCTTATTAGTGCATAAACATGTTCGAAAGTAGGCTTATAAATAGGTTATAAAAATGTTATTTAAATAGTTTTTATAAAATAATTCGAAATTTATTTTAATGATAAATATATGTTTGAACAATTATAAAAAGAGTAGCTTTAAATTTAAAAAAATATTTAGATAATATTTTTTAAAAAATGGTTTCTAGTTCAAAATTAATATTAAAAGAGTATTCAAATAATTAATCTAATAAAATATTTTAATTGATCGTTCATATAAATTTTTGCTCTATTTTATATTTTAAAACTCATAAAACATATTCACTTGTTGTTTATAAAGTGTATTTCAAAAGTAGTTATTTGAAATTATTTTTTAAAAATGTTTTATAAAAATCTTATACAGATAAATATTTTAAGTTTTTCTAAAAACACTAAAACTTTTTCAAAAGGTTATCAAACGGAGCCTTAAAATGTTTTTTAATATTTGAGTTATAGATATGTGAATTTACTTATCAGAATAAAATGGTAAATTATAATGAAAATAATATATTTTTCCCTATATATATAATTGAGTTTTTAAATCTAATGAAAATTTAAATTTATAGTTTATAGAAGATTACAATGCCATGGATGTTTTTTTCTTAAATGATTGAATCAATCCACATTTGCAATGAAAAGTGTAGTAAAAGCTCGGTAAATTAATAATGATGAGACCATGATGTTTCATATCAACTTAAATTTGGAGAAAAGCATGTCGAAGATCAGAAATCGAGCATCCCTTTCTTCATGTTTAATTTAGGGCCGGCCTAGATGTTAGGATCGAAAAGTAGGCTCAGGAGTTCAGAGGGGGAGGTGAATGAACTCCTTTGCTAATTTTTGGTTTGAAAATAGTTTCGAAAAGTTTTACAGCTTGAAGCAAACTTCCAGTCGAGTTACCAGCTAGGAAGGTTCTCAGTGTCTACTGTTGTCTCGTGTAATAAGACAATTCTTATGCGGAATTAATACGATTCAATCAGTGAACAATTTAATCAAATGCGTAAATATAAAAGTTGTATGGACGAGAGATTTGTTTATGGAAGTTCGGAGCAAATTCTCCTACGTCTCCCCTTCTTCCTCGATGTGAATGTTTATACTAGAAGGTTTTGATTTATACAACCGTTTGTACAAACCACTCCTGCAATCAGCAGCCACGAGAATCCTGGCAACCAAAGAAACACAGACCCACGATCTTCGCAATACAACAATCTCAGCTCTAAGCTGATTGTGCTACTCTAGCACTTCGACATTCTCTATTTATGTTTTACAACAATCGCTCAGCACTACAGAGTAAGTGAATACAAGAGTTTGTGACACAAAAAAATTAGGTGAGCAATCTGTGCGTGTGTCACTTGTGTAAGCGGGTTCAAGATGAACGCTGCTTTAGTGAAGAGCCGATTATCTTGAGAGGCGTTTTTGTAACCTCTTCACAGTTGCTTTTCTCCTCTATATATACTATTTGGATGCAACGATAATAAATGTCACCAGTAGATACATTGTGTGCATCCAAATTGAATTTTCTGCGACGCCTTAAATGCTTGTACGATGAAAGTACAACTCCATTAAATACATTGCCCTTTTTAGCAATTCTGCGCCGTCTTCAGTTTGTACCGTATCTCCGCGTATCTGGTTTTAGCTTAAAGTAGTTCCAACGAATACATATCACTGCAGAGATGTCAAATATCTTGATTCAGACTATTCGTAGCTTCAAACATTCCAAAATTCAATTTGCTACATTGTCATTTGCTCAGCTGGTTCCCGATCTGGTTCCTGAATGTAGAACTGCTCTTTCTGATCGGATTTGCTCTTGATTGAAATCATACTGCTCTTATCTCTGTTATATACTGATTTGAGTATTAATTCCTGTATGCTCAAATCCTTGGCTTCATATCACTCGTAAAGTTAATCTGCTTTGAGCTGGTTTTCCTAACTGGTCTTCAAGCTGGTTACTCATTACTCTAACTGGTCGGTTATGTGCGAGCTGCTCTCAAAGCTATAAGCCACTGTTCTTTTGCTCTTCAATTTTGTGCCTTCTGATCTTCAATTTTCTCATTCAATTGTCCTAATCTAGTTAAGTATCTTTGAATTTGTATAAGAAAGACTCAGTACTCAGCTGATCTATCCTGAAACAATACACCTTACTGAGCTGGTTTAACTTCAAGTAGCACATCTTGATATCTTGAGCTGGTTTGACTTTAACCAGCTTGACCATACTACCTTTGCTAGACTGTCCTTTAATACTCCGAGCTGGCTTTTCCTTGACCAGCTTGAACCTGCTCTGATCTGGTCCAACGTAGTAAGCCGCATCCAGATCTTGTCACTTTGGTTCGGTTACTCTCTTTTATTAGATTTCATTTTTTGTCTATTTTTCATCACAAAAACTTCTGAAATTTATCCTAACAATTCCCCCTTTTTGGTGATGACAAAACTTTGCAAGTAAAAAGAGATTTATATAAACCGTTAATCAGTATACAATTATAAGTTAAGCCAAAAAAAAATCCAAACTCTAAACACCAAAGAATCTAAACATTCTATCTTCAAAACCATTTGCTCCTTTTAAATCTTTCGCTATCGTCACCAGATCTATATCTTCCTGGACTTGGTCATCTTCCTCCTCTTGGACGTGGTCCTCTACCTCGTATACTACTCTGTACACCACTCGATCCTTCCCCTCCTGGTCTGTTTGATCCATCCCTCGGTCTGTTCTGCCCACCTTCCCCCTTTTTGGCATCACCAAGCTGTTTGAAATGATTAACCAGTTCAGCAAGCTGCAACTTAACCATATCAAGTACAGTGGTAAATTGGTATTGTTGCGCAGCAAGCTGATGGACAAGATTTGTTTCCAACGCAATCTGGGAGGATGTAACATTTATAGCCAGTGTGTCCACCTTGTCATAGAGAGTTCGGTGGTAGTCCAGATTGGTTCTTCACAAAAGACTGAGTCCTCAATAATTCTTCGAGTTTGGAATCCATAGATTTAAGTTGAGAATCCATGGACACCGTTCTGGAATCTACAGAAAGCACACGAGAATCTAGAGAAGTCATCTTGGACTCCATATAGATCATCCT
The DNA here is from genome assembly GCA_001598015.1 of Dorcoceras hygrometricum. Lineage (NCBI taxonomy): Eukaryota > Viridiplantae > Streptophyta > Magnoliopsida > Lamiales > Gesneriaceae > Dorcoceras > Dorcoceras hygrometricum. The sequence continues at coordinate 224,624 of KV011879.1, forward strand.
GGAGTCAATAGAAGGTGCAGCCTGTCCACCTATTCGAGCTTGGAGTAAGCAGGAGGGCTTTTCGAGGGAACTGGATATGATCATCCGTTGAGAACCGGTGTGGGAAGATTCTGAGCTCTCGAGGAAAGATAAGTGAATGTCCTCTTCGCTATCTGCAGTATATGCAACCATCTGGAGATGTGAAGGATTGGGACCCTGATGGTCCGCATTATTATCTTCTGAAGTGGGATCTGGACCTGGATTATTTACAGTATCTGCAATATTTACAGAGGGGTCCTCCAGTTGAGTAGGATTTCCAGTAGAACCATTTTGTGCGTTTTGCTCAGTCAAAGAATTTGCTGTACATGTTCTTCTTCACCATGAGACCGGTGCTCATTATTCAGAGCCTGAGGCTCTTCCGTTGGAACAGGTGGCTCATTCTCATGAGCCTGGTGCTCTTGAGAGTTCACGGCCTCATTCGCATTATCCGGCTGTACAACTTGCTGAGTTGGTTCCTGCGTTGCTGCCTGCTCTTGTTCAGTCCGACTAGAAAACTCCAAAGTAAGAAATTGTGATTGATCGGATGCTAATCCTATAAATGAAGCTTCTGGAGCGACAATCGGCAGACCTGCTATCACCCGTTGAGCTCTGTGCAGCGTGGCTATTTCCTTTAGCTCTTTTTTTAGAAACCGAATACATAGGTAATCATGATTGACAGATGGGACATCCAGCTTGAAGTTGGCCAGATGCTCAGTATACAGTTTCTGGACTTCCAACTCGTAGAGTTTATACATAATGAGCGATCGTCACTCAAACAGTTTAGAGACCTGCAATGTCTGGCCCCATACCAACAACTGTTCTTTATTTGGGCCAAATGTTCAAACGATGAGACAACTTTGATCCGTACCTCCTTACGGAAGTGCAACCATTCATCAAAGGTGTTCATCCGTGCAGATACATTATCCCATGCGGAGTTTAGCACCAGCTGGCAATGCTCCTCAACAGGGGTAGGTTTGGTCATAACAACTAGGGTCTCTTTACCCTTTGAGGCGAGATCGATTGGGAAAAAAGTATGTTACCCAATTGATCTCCCGAATTTGCACAGGGGAAAAGATACCTTGTCCCACAAACGTCATCGTCTGCAAAGCTGGTTGCTTAGAATTAGTCCTCACCACCATTGCCCTGTCATTGAGACCAGATACCTGCTCACGCTGAAAAGTGCTTTCCTCCTTCTCGATTCTGTCAACATTGTCTACCCAGTCTGTAATTTCAAAAGTTTCCCCTTCGGGACATCCATCAGTAAACATTTCTGGCTCGTCCGAAGCGGTAGTAAAAGCAACTTCATTGTGACCTCCGTGGTCCATTTGAGAGTATCATACTCCATATTTTCTTCATATCGATCGTCACCATCCATCCGTTCATCTTGTTCACAGACTGTTCTATCACCCCTCCTGGGCCATCATCAACGTGCTCATCACCCCCCCTGTACCACCAGCAAGTACTTCTGGTATCGGATAAGGCTGTGAATCACCCTTGTCAATAGTCGACTGCTGTTGTGTCTTGGGCCTCTCAGTTCTCTTTTTCTTTGCAAGATTCTTGAGTGGTAGAGAGATGGTAGACTCAGAATCACAGGATTCAACTATTTGCTTCCTCTTCGTGCCACCTTGTTCCTTTTTCCCTCCCTATGGGCTCGAATCCAAGTCTAATTGCTGAGACGAGGAATCCGCTGTAGCACTCTTGCTCCCAGCCTCTACAGTTTGGATTGGCACCATCTTCTTCTTCTTTCTTGGTTCGGCCTCTATTGTTACTTTCTTCTTAGTTTGCTCACAACCTTTTCTTTCTCCATTGGTTGTGCTACCTGTGACTCGCCACCATCGGTATTACTGGCAGTATCTTCAGTGTGCTTGCTAGATTCACCAGCTGGTTTAATCTCCAAATTTTTCTTAATATAAGTCTGCACGGATTTGATTGTCAATACTTTCTGTGGATGCAGTTTGACTGATGCCCCAAGATCAGCCTTGACTAGGTTTGCCAACAACACACTAATCTACACCGTATATCCCTGAGACTGCTTCTTGGGATTCTTCACCATACCCAATAGCACTTCAAACAAAATTTTGCCCCAGTTCACCTCCATTCCAGCTGAGATAGCAAACATAAAATCAAACTTTTCACATGCAACTGTGTCAAAGGATCCTACTTTTGCGCAAAGCGACTTTGCGACATATCGTGTAACAAACGATACTCAATCTTCATTTCCCTTTTCTTGCTTGGTGCCCTGAACGGCACATCAGTTGCAGAAAACTGACTACGCATTTCAGCCACAGTCTCCTTTGGAATATCCAGAAAATTTGTCAGCCCCTCAGTGGGTTACACAAAAGCCTCAGTAAACACATCCTCAGTGATAACCAACTTCTGGTTACAGACGACGCTAAAAATCGTTCCAGCAATGTCTTTGGCATTCACGAAAAACTGACAACATTTTCATATACAGAGGTGGAACCTTCCATGAACCCTTTCAGCCCTGTATCTTCCAGAGATTTGAACATACTGGTCATTCCGGTGTGCTCCATGGAGAGCACGGACTCGAATTCCACCTGCAAGGTATTCACGAACAGAGAGGAGGCCATATCTGATAGTAAAAGATTTGGAGATTCGAGAAAACAAGAAGTATTTCACAGGAATGCAGTAGATGCAGTTGCCAAAGAGTAGGATTGCGCGAAAAATCTTTGAAAGCGTATGGTAAAAGGAAAAGTAACCAGTTTATGTACGATCGAGGAGAGAGAAGTGTTTTTAATGGACACGTGTCATCATCATATTTAAAAGACATTTGAAAAGAAATTTCAGAAAGATGACCGTCCATTTTAAAAACATTTCAGAAATAACCTAATCTCGACCGTTCAATTTTATGTACCAGCACGGAAACAAATAAGGCAAACCCCATGATAACATCACGTTGTATGTGTCCCGAGCTGCTCCAGATCGCATACCAGCTCGAAGACATCCAACGGACCTTGTAGTTATCTGTATGACTCATTATGTTCCCTGAATTTATGCATGCAGAACACAATCATGACATATCAAGGAGACCTAAGATATTTCTAAAGTAAGAGAACTTAGTGTCCGACAGAGACTTCGTGAAGATATCAGCAACTTGCTGATCTGTTGGAACATGCTCCACCCGAACGTCCTTTTTAAGTACATGGTCTCGAATGAAGTGATGTCGTATGTCAATGTGCCTGGTTCTGGAATGCAGCACTGGGTTTTGAGTGATTGTGATTGCACTCGTGTTGTCATAGAAGATAGGAGATTCTTATGCATCAATGTCGTAGTCCCGAAGTTATTGTTGGATCCGTAACATTTGAGAGCAACAACTTCCAGCTGCAAGGTACTCTGCCTCAGTAGTGGACATAGCAATTGATTCCTGTTTCTTGCTAAACCATGAAATAAGTCTATCACCCAGAAATTGACAAGTTCCACTTGTGCTCCGACGATCAATCTTACACCTTGCATAGTCTGCATCACTGTGACCAATTAAGTTCAAGATTGAGTCTTTGGGATACCAAAGACCCACGGTCTGCGTGCCTTTCAAATACTTAAGAATGCATTTAACAGCCATGTAGTTAGACTGTTTTGGATCAGCTTGAAACCTAGCACACATACAAACCGAGAACATGATATCTGATTGTTGAGGTGCAATAATTGTCCCTGCTAGGTAGAGCGATCGAACCGTGGCACGCTTGTGTTGCTATACGATTTAAAAGATTAAAGTTGCACCGTTACCAACAGCTATAACTTTTGGTAAAGCGTCAAGCACTCGATCCTACACTGATCTACTGGCTGTGAGGTATAAAAGTGAACCAATTATCCCAGATACATGGTTACCTCAACGGCAGTTCCAGCTTCATCTTTGTCCAGCTTGATGGAGGTGCTCATTGGAGTAGCTGTTGAAGAACAATTCTCCATCTTGAACTTCTTCAGAAGTTCCTTGGTATACTTTGCTTGATTAATGAAAATTACATCCTCAAGCTGTTTATTGGTATCAGAGCCAAGGTCACGAGTTCGATTCCCATTGGTTGCAAGGAGTGTAATTATTGGGAGGGAGATTGTTGAGGTGCAATAATTGTCCCTGCTAGGTAGAGCGATCGAACCGTGGCACGCTTGTGTTGCTATACGATTTAAAAGATTAAAGTTGCACCGTTACCAACAGCTATAACTTTTGGTAAAGCGTCAAGCACTCGATCCTACACTGATCTACTGGCTGTGAGGTATAAAAGTGAACCAATTATCCCAGATACATGGTTACCTCAACGGCAGTTCCAGCTTCATCTTTGTCCAGCTTGATGGAGGTGCTCATTGGAGTAGCTGTTGAAGAACAATTCTCCATCTTGAACTTCTTCAGAAGTTCCTTGGTATACTTTGCTTGATTGATGAAAATTCCATTTTCAAGCTGTTTAACTTGCAATCCTAGGAAAAATGTCAACTCCCCCATCATACTCATCTCAAATTTGTCCTGCATCAACTTAGAAAATTTCTCACAGAGTTTGTGGTTAGTTGATCCAAAAATGATATCGTCAACATAAATCTGTACAAGCAAAACATGTTCATTTTTCACAAATTTGAATAGTGTCTTGTCAACAGATCCAATAATGAAGTCATGATCAATAAGAAACCTGGACAAAGTATCATACCAAGCTCTGGAGCTTGTTTCAGACCATATAGTGCTCTATCAAGCTTGTATACAAATTCTGGTCTGGTATGATCTACAAGGCCAGGAGGTTGTGTAACATACACTTCCTCATTTAGGATGTCATTCAAGAATGCACTCTTGACATTCATTTGATAAGCTTTGAAGTTTTTGAATGATGCATATGCAAGAAAGATCCTAATAGCTTCAAGTCTTGCTACTGGTGCGAAGGATTCTTCAAAATCTATGCCTTCTTCTTGCCTATATCCTTGCGCAACCAGCCTAACTTTATTTTGAACTACATATCCTTGTTCATCCACCTTGTTCCTAAAGACCCATTTAGTTCCTATGACATTTTGATTATAGGGTTTAGGGACTAGATGCCAAACTTTACTACGTTCGAACTGATTTAGCTTCTCTTGCATAGTATCTATCTAGCTTGGGTCAGCTAAGGCTTCTTCTACTTTATTAGGCTCTATATGTGATATGAAAGAAGAATTAAAGTATTTGTTTATCATCTGGCCTTGTGTTCTAATGGGTGCAGTAGGATTATCGATGACCAGCTCGGGTGGATGATTTTTATTCTATCGGAGACCTGGTCGATATGAGGTAGATGGTTCGTGCTGTTCCCCCTGCGTCCTTGCTGGTTCTTCTGAGATACTACTAGCCGACGTACCACTTGTTATAACATGTTCATCAGCTCGGGCATGTTCCTCACCAGCTGAATCAAGATCTGGACCAGCTTGCTCTACATTTGAATAACAACATTGGTAATTGGTGTGTCCAGATCATGCTGGTTATCATCTTTCCATCCGTGTTGCACCTCATCATTGCTTGATTCGTCCAGATTTGTAGATTCCATACGAGTGCATAGATCATTTAGCTTCGAGGCTGATGTTGATCGGACTGGTTTCATCGAACACCACATGAGCCGATTCTTCAACTATTAGCGTGCTGTTGTTGAATAATCTACTTAAATTTGGAGAAAAGCAGGTCGAAGATCAGAAATCGAGCATCCCTTTCTTCATGTTTAATTTAGGGCCGACCTAGATGTTAGGATCGAAAAGTAGGCTCAGGAGTTCAGAGGGGGGGAGGTGAATGAACTCCTTTGCTAATTTTTGGTTTGAAAATAGTTCGAAAAGTTTTACAGCTTGAAGCAAACTTCCAGTCGAGTTACCAGCTAGGAAGGTTCTCAGTGTCTACTGTTGTCTCATGTAATAAGATAATTCTTATGCGGAATTAATACGATTCAATCAGTGAACAATTTAATCAAATGGGTTAAAAGTTGTATGGACGAGATATTTGTTTCTGAAAGTTCGAAGCAAATTCTCCTACGTCTCCCCTTATTCCTCGATGGGAAGGTTTATACTAGAAGGCTTTGATTTATACAACCGTTTGTACAAGGGTTAAAAGTTGTATGGACGAGATATTTGTTTCTGAAAGTTCGAAGCAAATTCTCCTACGTCTCCCCTTATTCCTCGATGGGAAGGTTTATACTAGAAGGCTTTGATTTATACAACCGTTTGTACAAACCCACTCCCGCAACCAGCAGCCACGAGAACTCCTAGAAACCAACGAAACACAGACCCATGATCTTCGCAATACAACAATCTCAGCTCTAAGATGATTGTGCTACTCTAGCACTTCGACATTCTCTGTTTTACAAAAATCGCTCAGTACTACAGAGTAAGTGAATACAAGAGTTTGTGACACAAAAAAAATAAGGTGAGCAATCTGTGCGTGTGTCACTTGTGTAAGCGGGTTCAAGATGAACGCTGCTTTAGTGAAGAGCTGATTATCTTGAGAGTTCAATAATCTTGTTGCATTTTTGTAACCTCTTCATAGTTGCTTTTCTCCTCTATATATATTATTTGGATGCAACGATAATAAATGTCACCAGTAGACACATTGTGTGTATCCAAATTGAATTTCCTGCGACGGCTTAAATGCTTGTACGATGAAAGTACAGCTCCATTAAATACACTGCCCTTTTTATCAATTCTGCGCCGTCTTCAGTTTGTACCATATCTCCGCGTGTCTGGTTTTAGCTTAAAGTAGTTTCAACGACTACACATAACTGCAGAGATGTCAAATATATTGATTCAGACTGTTCGTAGCTTCAAACATTCCAAAATTCAATTTTCTACATTTTCATTTGATCAGCTGGTTCCCGATCTGGTTCCTGAATGTAGAACTGCTCTTTCTGATTTGATTTTGCTCTTGATTGAAATCATACTCTCTGTTATATAATGATTTGAGTATTGATTATTGTATGCTCAAATCCTTGGCTTCATATCACTCGTAAAGTTAATCTGCTTTGAGCTAGTTTTCTTAATTGGTCTTCAAGTTGGTTACTCATTGCTCCAGCTGGTCGGTTATCTGCGAGCTGCTCTGGCCATTGTTCTTTTGCTCTTCATTTTTGTGCCTTCTGATCTTTGATCTTTCTCATTCAACTGTCCTAATCTGGTTAAGTATCTTTGAATTTGTATAAGAAAGACTCAGTACTCAACTGATCTATCCTGAAACAGTACACCTTACTGAGATGGTTTAACTTCAAGTAGCACATCTTGATATCCTGAGCTGGTTTGATTTTAACCAGCTTGACCATACTACCTTTGCTAGACTGTCCTTTAATACTCTGAGCTGGCTTTTCCTTGACTAGTTTGAACCTGCTCTGATCTGGTTTCTTCGTCCAACGTAGTAAGCTGCGTCCAGATCTTGTCACTTTGGTTTGGTTACTCTCTTTTATAGATTTCATTTTTTGTCTATTTTTCATCACCAAAACTTCTGAAATTTATCATAACACTAGATATAAAGTTTTGGCTAAAAAAACCACTCGAAAAAAAGGTTTTAGTAAGTGATTTGGTTTAAATAATCATAAGCTTTTGGACAAACGTTGAAAAAATGCCTTTACTTCAAAAATAGAGGTGGAGGTAGAAAAAAAGAATCAAAATATAACTTCTTAAAAAAGCACAGTTTTTGAGTACTTTTAATGAAATTTTTTTTGTCTCGTTGTTCTCTAATCTCTAGCCATAATCTCGTTCTGCATGAGAATTGATTTTGCTCGTGTTAAGCCACAATCCTAGTATCCCTTGAGCTGTGTTGCACGATCACTTTTGATGAGGATGCAGTCGAAGGATAACAACATAGAAAATGAAAGTAAGAATGACAAGAATTTACGTTGTTCGATTATCAACTAGCATACATCCACGAGAGGTTCCAATAAAGATTGATTAGAGTTACATGATATAAGCAACACATAAGAATTCACTCTAATCTCATTCAAGTTTACAATGAAGAACTGTTGGGATCGAAAAACCGAGGTTGTTCGTGACCTCTACCACAACTCACGTTGACTCTCACACAGCCGAAACACCAACTCCGTAAGTTACATTCATTAAAAAGTCATTTTGAAAATTAGCACGCAACCAGCAACCATATCGCACCTAAACTGGTCGCACGATCTGGTATGTTAAATCTCGAGCTACAATAGCTCATATTCTTGAAAGGTTTTGAGCACCGAGAAGTAGATCAGATATGATAAAAATCATGCGGAAATAAACCTGAACTACCCTCTGTAAATTGAAAGCAATAAACTGGTTTTAAACCCATATATGGAGATGCAGAAAACTAAATGCAGTAAGCAGTAAAGAGAAAATATGCTACAAAGTTGTTTATAGAAGTTCGGAGCTCAATCTCCTACGTCTCTCCTTCTTCCGCAATCGAGAAGAATCCACTTAAAGACTTTGATTACAACGACCCTTCGCTGCAACCCACTCCTATGACCGCAGCCGCAAGAACTCCTAGCCACACCACTGCACACCAGCTCGCAAGCTACACGTGTCTAACTCCACTTCTTTAACGGCTCAGTGAGAAATGCTACACACACTTCTTTAACGTCTCAGTGCAAAAGACAACTAGACTTGTTTAACGTCTCTATCCAAAGACTACAATGATGTTGATATTTGTGATTCACTCACTAATCTATATAGCTCATATCTCCCTTGCCTGGACCATTGTTTGAAAAACATCGCGAAACAATGGGACTACGTCTGATGAGTAGTTGGCTTTAGGGCAAGTGGGAGATTGTTAGAGTAGATGCCCAACTAGCCAACTTGTGGCGTGTGGGTTTTATAGACTCTTGTACAAACAGTCTTTATATATGATATTCGCATTTACTTATATGGCGTTCTTTACTTTCATTATGTGTGTAATGATTTATAATTGCGTTGAGTAAAGACCTAGAATGCACTAAAGCGTATGTTAGATGTGATAGTGGGTATGACGGCTATCATGAAACACATCTAATAGTCGCTGTGTATTCTGAACATGTTCCTAGTCGATTGGGCCGTCAAAATGAGGATAAGGCCGCCCGAGTTCGAGACTAGTATCTGCGATGCGAAGTACCATGTTTCATTGGTAGGGAACATTGTGATGTTTTGAGCATGCAGATAGATAGTGACCTGGTGATCTATCGAACTACCCTCGTTCGGACTTTCCAAGTGGTTACCATTTGTCGAGTGGATAAGTCCGAGGTCTTGGTTGTACTGATTAGTCCTCACGACTCGAAACGTCAATGAGACTCTTCATGATAGGCGTCTCACTTTGACCCGTTTGCCGACTTACTTGGGGTCATAAGGCGTCGGGATTGGGTGAGACCCCGATGCATGTAGGAGTCGATGCATCGTTTTCGAGGATTCACCGCTCGCAGACATGCGTGGATATCCTATGCTATCTGAGGGGATAATAGTGTATAAATCTCTGGCCAGAGTACTAGAAGTGTTTTAGGTAAATGTGTTTACCTAGTTACACTCGCGATGTCACTATTCGATCTCCAAGATGTATGCATAGCTATCGGATCTATAGCGACTCTCGATTTACCAATGGTCGTTGATCTGATCGGGATATATGGATTGAAAGGACCGTACTGTACGCTAACCATGACCGACTGGTTCTTGCAGGCACTATCAGTGATACCTAGGGGATCATGGGGCGATGTTGCTAGATGCTTTACCATGATCCGTTGGACAGGTCCGGAATTGTGATTCCGGAGCCACAATGGTTGTGGGCCCACGGCTAGCTGTATCCCTGAACCATTGAGGGTCACACAAGTACTAGATTCGAGATTCCCGCACGAATACTCAGCTCAATGTGTTGAGCATACGAAGAGGATTTTGGGGAGTGCGACTTCCCGAAAGTCAACAGAGGTCAAATCGTGATTTGCCGATGTTGAGGGGCAAAACGGTCGTTTTGCAATTTAGGGTCAGATGATGTGAAAAATTGTTTTTCACATCATAACATTCAGTTTTGGAAACTGAGTCGATCGGTCCGATCTGATCGGCGATCGGAGTTACGATGAAGTCGCAGCAATGGATATCGTCATTTGGACCCTGGCCCGATGGGCCGGTCCAAGTCCATTGTTAGTCTACTTAATGTAGACTTGAGGACTTTAATCATAACTTACAACACAACTCAATTCATAACCCTAACCCTAAGCACCAAAACCGCCGCCTCCCTCTCACAAACACGCCTTGCGCCGCCGCCGCCTCGAGTCGCCGGAATTCGTCCGGCCGATTCGACGAGGAGAATCCGTTCGTGCAGAATTCGTCAGTGCTTCTAGTGCAGCCTGACGAAGGAGTCTCGGTTCTGGTCATGGACCGGATTGGCGATTATCCACCGCAATCTACCGAGAAGAGCCGGGTTCTTGTAATTCCGGTTGGAGCCAGGCACAAGTGCCAGCAAGGTATTCGTTATGAACGCCCAATGTATGTTGAATTTTGAATTCTAATTTTCGTATTGATCGTCTCCCGGCTGTTATATTTTGTTCTTCCGCTGCCTCGCCGGGGGGCGGATCCGGATCCCCAACAATATCTCGAAACTGTGAGTGAATCGTGTGTGAGAAATTACAGTATAAGCTCACTCTCTTAGTTGTTTTCTCACACACTGGAAAGTGCTTCTATGAAAGCTGTTCTCTCTGTTTTCTTCCCTCTGTTTTAATCTTTCTCACACACTTGTTACTGCTCATCGTCTTCTTCATATAAATAGTCATGTGCAGATTTTGACCGTTGGACACATCTTTCTCGCCGTTGATAAGTATTCTGAAAAGGTTCTGACACGGTTGTACTTTGTGTCCTTTCACATTTAATGCGTCTGCAGGCTTTATGACTTTGAGCTTTGCCTACATTTAATGTTGCAGCCATTGCCGACTTTGAGTACGAGAATTGTGTACTTGATGTGGACATGACAAAGCAAACGAGTTTAAACTAATACAATGCAATCTCCACGATACTTATGTTCAAACTACTTTGTTAATCTAAGCTGGTTTGTCACTGAGCTGGTCACTTCTAAACTAAGCTGCTCTTGATCTTATCTGCTATTGACCTGCTCTTGAGCTGTTATGCTTTTCGTAACTCAGCTCTTTCTACATTGTTCTGCACTTCAATGCTGATCTGAACTGCTCTTGCTCCAAGCTGGTGAACCAGCTTGGGTGTCCTCTGCGATCTGGTTATCCTCTGCTGGACCAGATCGGGCGTCCCCTCACTGTACCAGCTTGGATATCCTCTACTAGACCAGCTTGGGCGTCCCCTCACTGTTCTAGCTTGGACATCTTCTCAATCCACTCTTGGTTCGATCTTCTACATTGCTTTTGTTCCAGCTCGAGACTATCTCTGTACCAGCTTACGACTAATTCGAACCTGCGCACTTAATCAAATTGTTAGAAACATATGAAAAGGTTTTGTGTTAATCAAAATTAAGATTATGATATGTAAATACAGATCCAACTAGAACTCTGTTGGATCTTTTTTACAGTCATAATCTTAATTTTGATTGACACAAAACCTGCTATTATCTTACTAACGGTATTGGAATCCATGTGCAGCCTGCTAAACTGAGAAGAGAAGGAGATATCCAAACTGGAACAGTGAGGGGACGCCTAATGTGGCGCCCAAACCCATGGGAATCAACGGAATGGAGTAAATGGATAATCAAAAGGAATATAAGGACTAAGTACGAAATGTTGTAAGCTGTATTCCCTTACGAGAACTGATATACAAACAGATGGCGCCAAAAGTAATATAGCAGGAACAACTTTGGAATAAAAGAACTTATGGTTTCGATTACGAAATGAGATATTACAACTATTGGAACTCTATATGAATTCTCTATTGTTGTAATGGATCTTAATACAGTTTCGACAAAAGATAAAAAAAAACAACATCTATAGCTTCACGAAAACGCTGTCCTTTGTAAACACACACACCCCCAAATCTGGTTCATCTCGCGCCACTCGCCTGCCCCTGAGCTGCCTCACCTGCATCAGGAAAACTAGTGAGCCTAGGGGCTCAACAAGTAAAACTGAGGATAACAAGGTCATATAATGCAGGAATAACTGATCATAATACATAATTTAAAGGAAGTAATCTGAACTGAAATCTTGCTAATGAAAAGACAGATCGGGACATCAGATCCAAATCATACTTATATACTGAGTGACTTATGGCCTAGAAGCTCTCTGTTGGTCCTGATTCTTGCTAGCATCTTATCTGAATTCAGTAACTTTCTTGTGAAGGGATATTATAGTCATACCATAATCTTTGATCCCTTTCTGGTTGACCAGATCCTCTATGCCATAAGTCCTTAAAACTGAAAGTTACTTCCTTTAATTGGATGAAATAGCTATACATTGCTCTTGATCGAAGATCGATCACTACACAGGTAGATTCACTGCTATGAAACTCATTTTGTCTTTAAAAACATTACTGAGTGTACAGCTGGGCTACGAGCTGATGATAGCAGAAACCAGCTCGGAAGAGAAAACGGCTTATGAACGCAAAACTGCTTTGGCTAAAGAAAACATATCACAAGCGTAAAGAACGAATAGGAAAAACAGATCTGGTTCTAAGACAATAGCTTACACGTAGTAAAACAGATTTTGTTCTAAGAAAGCAGCTTACGCGTAGTAAAACAGTAACATAAGCTTCGGAGCAAGAATTTCAGCTTGGAAGGTCACTCAACTTCAAGAAATCCAATCAGTTTAGCAAAGAATCATGCAGTATGGTCAAGGAAAATAGGCCAGATCTGCTTACAAACGAAGGTACTGCACCAGCTCAGACAGTCCCTAAACAGACCCGCTCATTTTATTCAACCAGAACATAGTCCCGATCAAACCAGCATCGCCTATCCATTCAGAGTCGATGTCCATGATTTTTACAGCACATCAGAAAATTGAACTTCTCTTTGGCTTATCTTATTTGAAATCTGTACAACTCAGTATTTTGAAAACACAACTGCTTTTGCTAAAAGATACTGGTGAGTTTCCTCAAAACTAAAGCATCAAGCAATGAATCCATAACTTATACATGAACATGAACAAGCTAAACTGAACTGAAACATGCGTCAGGCAAGCACGCAACAGAAAACAACGAAGCAATATATGTTTTCCAGATGCAGCAAGAATCAACTTTACTTGCCTGAGCTGAGAATCGAACGAACAGATGGCCTTGGCTGGAAATCTTCTCAAGCACACTCTGCGAGCTTCTGGTTTTAAAAGAGAATGAAAGATTTTCTTGTAAACAAAATAAGCTCTATAACTCACGTAACAATCATATACGGGAGTATTATTTGTAGTAGGTGGAGGGTACAATGATTAGGCATGGTTTACCATACCAAATCCTTGAAAATTAATAAAAGCTCCCTACTACTATTTTAATTTGTAAACTTGCTACACCAAAAGCATTTATTTAAAAAGGGAAACCGCTCCAGCTCGGGATTGTGCTTGGGGCAAATCCTTCTAGAAACCATCTAGGCCGTGCTTTTAAACTAGAAGAAAAGAAATCAATTTAAACAACTGAAACTAGCTTGAACTGAAATCTGGATGTTCAAATATCAAATTGGTCCTTAAAATAAAAAGGCTAACTTTTGTGGTCCTATGGATTTTGGGGCGCTACTCCTAGGTTGGTCCGGTTGAAGATATCTATGCTGGAACAGTGAGAGGACTTCCAAGCTGGTACAGCAGAAGAGAACCAGATTGCAGGGAACATCAAGCTGGTTCACCAGCTTGGTGCAAGAGCAGTTCAAGTGATCAAGTGCAGTGAGATTCAGAGCCGAGCAAAACTGTTCAAGTGCAGCACAAGTGCAGCACAAGTGCAGTGTTCAAGTTCATAGTCGGGTACAAGCGCAGTGATCAAGTGCAGGTCAGATCACTAAGCGCAACTATAATCAGTTCATCATAGGAATCTCAGTCCAGTGAAAGACTGAATCAGAATTGATTATTATATCCCAAAGAAGAAAGGATATAATCACTGGTGCAGGATTGCAATTCTTCGAGGATAAGGTTAAAGTACCCTCGAGGAATTGGTTCAATCAACCAGAAGAAGATCGGTGTACCTGATGATGGTTTGGAAGAGGTGTCTGAATGGAACAAGAGAATAAGCAAGTATGTAGAAGCTCTTGACGAGAAGAATAGAGCCAAGCTGGTAAAAGGAAAAACCAGATTAGAGAAGAGAAAACCTGATCAGGGATCTTGGCTTCGTTGGATGCTTGAGATAGATGAGTTTATTGTGGATGATCTGGAAGATTAAGAAGAAGAAGAAATGCGGAGGTAGGAGTTTTTGATCGTTAACAATGTTGACGCCTATGATGACGTGAAGGCGGAGTACGAAGGATGTACTCGATCAGTCTCCATAAGTCCAGCTGAACAAGAGAAAAACAATCAAGATTAGTCGTGAATAAGAGCAGTGCAGTTGAAGAAGCGACCAGCTCAGTGTAACGACCAAACCATCTCAATGCAAACCAGAACAGAGATAAGCTGACGTACAAGAACCAGGCTGGTTAAGGTCAAACCAGCTTGGCGATCAGAACAGATGTTTTCTGATGTCAAGTGCAGAATTGGACAAAACGACAATAAAGCAACATAATATTATACAAAGATTGCTTATCAGTGTCCAAATCGATTTGTTGTGTTGTCCTCTCAAGTGCAGTGTTGGTTGGGTTGGTTGGCCCATGGTTCAGATTAGAGCAAGGGTCAGGGTCATGGAGAGGCGTCTATATCCAGAAGTAGAAGTGTGGGAGGCTGGAGTCGAGTACGTGAGGAACCATGCATGGGTTGGTGTGTGTGTGTGTGTGTGTGTGGAGTGGCTAAGATTTGGGAAGAGAGGATGGCGTGTTTGGGTCATGGTTCGGTCTAGGATGGCTAGGAATGAGTCTAGGTGTCACTAAGAGTCTGAGTGAGAGTCTGGTTGTGGTTTTAGGTCGAAATATTTGGGACAAGCTGAGGGCTGGTCCTAGCCTCTCCCAGATGGGTCCCTATGTGCGACAGTGAGGTTACGAGCGTCGTGTAGGACACTTCAGGCATCATTTTTGGGTGTGGTTGGTTCCAAGAGTTAGACCATCAAGTTAGGTCGCATGGGTTCAAACTGAGAGTGCTTTGGTTAAGAAAAGGAATTTTTATGATTTTTACAGTTTAGTCGCGCAAATTGCATCTCGTCGGGTCAAAAATGGTGATTTCGGGATTTTGGTCCTAGGGGCAGCCTGTTGTCATGAAATTATTAATTTTATGATTTTAAGCCATTTTGATAATATTTTATTGGTTATTTCAATTAATTATGCATTTTGATTATTTTATAAAAAATTCTATGTTGAGGATTTTTAGGAAAAGTTATTGAGGTGTAATGATCTTATATGCGGTTTGATAAAATTATTTGAGGCAGTATGAGGTAATAAAATGTTTTGAAAGATGGGCCTTGACTGTGGAAATTTATGACGGATATTGGGTCGGAAAAGTACCGTGTGACAATATCAACTTGACGCGTAACGGACTCCAGAAAAGCACTGGGATGCCTTAAATTGACGGGCCTGGATTCCAGAAAAGCATTGGGATGCCTTCCAAGCCTAGTACTATGGTTTTATAGCTTGATCAAGTGAATTGAGGATTTGACGGTTCACAGTCGAGAAACGGAGTTCACCCAAAAATGCTTGTTTTAGAATTATTTAAATTCATGTGCATGATTTTGAGGAAAAATGATTTGAGAACATTTATACTCCTTTTTATCGCATTAAATGTTTTAAAAAAAGGGTATTTGAGTACAAGTATTTTAATGCATGTGAGTGTATTATGTAGTACTTGCTATTGTCAATCTTGTACTTGTTGAGTCTTTAGACTCACTACGTTTGATTGGTGCAGATGGTGCAGAGGCTGAGATCGAGGGGCAGGATCCTTGAGCAGGCGGTAATCCAGTATGGCCCGACCCAGTGACCATTTTTATCCGCATTAATTTGAGAAATAGATGTTTATTTTGAGGTCGAGATGAATATTGATTTTTGAGGGACAAAATTAATGCATGTGAGTGTATTATGTAGTACTTGCTATTGTCAATCTTGTACTTGTTGAGTCTTTAGACTCACTACGTTTGATTGGTGCAGATGGTGCAGAGGCTGAGATCGAGGGGCAGGATCCTTGAGCAGGCGGTAATCCAGTATGGCCCGACCCAGTGACCATTTTTATCCGCATTAATTTGAGAAATAGATGTTTATTTTGAGGTCGAGATGAATATTGATTTTTGAGGGACAAAATTTATTTCATTGCGCTTTTAAATTCAGATGGTGATCATTTTAATTTGAGCATATCAAATTTTGAATTATTACTATTGTTGTTTGAAATCCCCAAGATTTTGGAATAATTAAGTTTAAATAGTTAGGATTCTCTTGAGTATATTACCTGTTTAAAAAAAATATATTCACATCTTTTATTTCTTTACGAAATTTGCTTTTATCTTTTTAAATCTTAGGAATGAGAGTTAGAGTGTTTCAAGTTGGTATCAGAGCATGGTTCTGGTTTAGGTTGTGCCTACAGCTGAATGCAAGAAACTCAAGGAGTCTCGCCTCGAAGTCTGTAAGTCCTAGTGTTTAACTGCTTTAGATACCGATTTCTTTATTGTTATTGGATGCATATTATCTTGAGGTGTTGATGTATTTATGAGATTGAGGTATTTATATTATTATTATGAGATTGGTTATTTATATGACTTTACTGTATTAAGGCATGTTGAAATTAAGTAGTGAATATTGTTACAAACCCCAGATGTCTCCTAGACGCCAAACGACCCCACCACAGACACCACCACCGCCACCCCCTCTGAGCTCTAGTGAGCAGGTACTGGCGGGACTTACACAGATTCTGCGGCAGAATGCCGGTACTTCACAGGCAGCACGGGTGAAGCTACCTTATGAGAAGTTTAGGAAGTTGGGACCCCTAGATTTCTCGAGCTCCACTGACCCGTTTTTTGCAGAGGAGTGGGTCAGATCTCTGGAGAACATCTTCCGTTACATGAGGCTGGAGGATGCTTCTAGGGTGAGTTGCGCTGTATTCCAACTGAAGGGGGATGCTGCTCTCTGGTAGGAGGGAGCAGAGAAGACTGTGGAACCAGACATGTTGGATTGGGCTGGATTCAGGAAACTATTCTACGATAAGTACTTCACCCCTGACGTACAGGCAAAGCTGAAGAGGGAGTTCAGGAACCTCCGACGGGGAGACGTCCGTTGCGGAGTACGTCAAGAAGTTTGATAGGGGCTGCCACTTCTCGCCCCTTATTGCCGACGATCCTGCGGAGAAGTTACAACACCTCCTTGATGGTCTGAGCCCCATGATCCGCAGGGATGTTTTGATGGCGGACCCCACTGATTATGCTGATGCACACAAGAGAGCTTTCAGGTTCGAGCATACACTAAAGGACATCCGTATAGAAGCTCAAAAGAAGAGACCCTTCCAGATACAGCCTTAGCAACAGGCTCAGGCCAAGAGGCCGTTTACTAGACCTCAGAGGCAGCAAGTACAGGGTTAGTATAATGTCGTTTAAGCAGTTATTCTTCCATGCAAATTTGGTGATGATTGGACTTGTAGGGACAGCGAGACCGGGGCCGAGGCCCCGCCTTCTGGGAGACCACAAAATCAGCAGGCGTCGAGACTCGGGCCCTCGATAGAGAAGCCCACATGCCAATCCTACGGACGCCAGCATGCGGGAAAATGCTTGTAAGAGTTGCGGAAACTAAACATGACTGATAAAATAACTGAAATGTTTCAAAACATGAATAATGACGTCGAAGTGGTCAGGGGGCACTGCTGCAACGGGTGCTCAGAGGTCCTTACCGCCGATCGATAAAATCAAAATGATCATCACGTGTATCATTTAAACTTAGTGAGCCTAAAGGCCCAACATGCTCTATCTGACTAATAGCAACGTACGTATAATAAAATCGCATGCAAGCATATACGTATAGTAAAATAACCTTAAAACATGCGTGCATAAATGATCGTAAAACATGATTCATAAAGCAGTCGTAACATATCGTCATCGCATAACATAAATAATAAGGCATGACATAGCATAACGTAACGTAAAAGGGAGTGCGAGTCGTATCCATGAAGTGTTAGCCATAACATAAGCGATTGATCAATATAAAGAACCAACGTACGTGATGGTGCAGTTCACCCGACCTTATCTCGGGATCCATCACACCTCTATGATACCACTTCACCATGTCGTGATCACATGGATTCATAAGCTCGTAATACATTAAAACAGGGGATCTTCGGACCTTGTATCCCGACTAGATCCCATCGTAAACTTGCCACACATCACTTCAATTCCTCGCGTCAATATATATTTAATTATTTTATTTAAAATATTATCATATTCGTATACATAAAATACTACATATATAATTAAACATATATTCACGGGCTTATTTTTTACTCCGGTCAAAGAGTGGTTCAAGTGTCTGGTCCACTAATTCTAAGCCCCAAAAGCCTAGACTAAACCTAAAATGGAACTTAACTCTAAACATGACTTGGCCCATAACTTTAAAATTGAACTTTAAAAATTTTATCAAATACTCACTCATTTACTTGAAAATCAAATATAAAATTTGACTAAATAAAAGTCCTCTTGATCACAATGATAGGATAAAAAAATCGGGGTTGTTCATGAGCTCTGCCACAACTCACGTAGGCTCTCACACAGCCCAAGTACCAACCCCGTGAGTTACGTGCATTTTGAGATTTTAACTGTTTCAAAAACCAGCACGCAACAGGGAACCGGATTGCGTATATGCAGAACTAGCTTAGCGTTAAGCCAGAGCAGTACCTGAGACTGGTTCTAGCTGGTAGTTCTTTACCAGCTCAATAAAAGATCGTGCGATCTGGTTATATAAATTCTTAAGCTGCAGTAGCTTAATGTTCGTGAATTAAAGTGCATCGAGATACAGATTGAGTAATGAAGTTAAATCATGCGAAAATAACTCAATCTGAACTCTTATAATCGAAAGATTTTAAACAGTTTTAAGCGTAATAAACAAACATGCAATGTGTATGTATGAATGCGGAAAGCAGTAAAGGAAATACGCTGAGGTTTGTTTATCGAAGTTTGGAGTAAACTCTCCAACGTCTCCCCTTCTTCCACAATTGGGAAGGATTCCACTAGAAGGCTTTGATTACAGCGACCCTTGCTGCAACCCACTTCTACGACCCACAATTGCAAGAACTCCCAGCAACACCACTGCACACTAAGCCCGCAAGCTGTGTGTCTAACAACACTTCTTTAACGTCTCAGTGAGAAATGCTACACACACTTCTTTAACGTCTCAGTGCAAAAGACAACTAGAATATTTTAACGTCTTTGTCCAAAGACTACAATGATTTGGTGTTTGTGATTCACTCACTAATCTATACAGCTCATCTCTCGAAACTGTGAGTGAATCGTGTGTGAGAAATTACAGTATAAGCTCACTCTCTCGGCTGTTTTCTCACAAACTGGGAAGTGCTTCTGTGAAGACTGTTAGCTCTGTTTTCTTCCCTCTATTTTTTATCTTCCTTGCACACGACTTTTACTGCTCATCGTTTTCTTCATATAAATAGCCCTGCATCTTTCCAGCCGTTGATGTCTTCTAAAAAGGTTCTGACACGGTTGTACTTTGTGTCCTTTCACATTTAATGTGTTTGCAGCTTTATGACTTTGAGCTTTGTCCATGTTTAATGTTGCTGCCTTTGAGTACGAGAATTGTGTACTTGATGTGGACAGGACGAAGCAAACCAGTTTGAACTATTACAATGCAATCTCCACAATATTTGTGTTCAAACTGCTTTGTTCATCTGGACTGGTTTGTCCAAGCTGGTTTGTCCTTAACCAGCTTGGTTCCAATATGGTTTTCTCTGAGCTTGTTGCTCTCCCAGCTGGTCTCGCTGCTCTTTGCTACACTGTTCTGCTATGCTGCGCTTGAACACTGTTCATCGTCTTCTTCACAGAACCACTCTGCTACAACATATACTATTCTGCACTTACATCAAGCTGGTGAACCAGTTTGGTGTCCTTTGCGATCCGTTTGTCCTTTTGCTGGACCAGCTTGGGCGTCCCCTCACTGTACCAGCTTGGATATCCTTTACTAGACCAGCTTGTGCGTCCCCTCACTGTTCTAGCTTGGACATCCTCTTAATCAGATCTTGGTTCGATCTGCTACAGTGCTTTGTTCCAGCTTTCTGCTGAGATGCTGTATTTATCTTCATCCAGCTCGCTTCTATCTCTGTACCAGCTTTGTTCCGATCTGGTCCGCTGCGCACTTAGTACAAATAGTTAGTAAAATAATAGCAGATTTTGTGTTAATCAAAATTAAGATTCTGATATGTAAAAACAGATCCAACACACAATTTTGACTTCAAAATTAACTAAAAGTATAAGAGCCATAATCAAAAGGATTTTGGCTTTAAAATTTTGACTTTAAAATAATCGGCCCAATATGCTAAAAAAATATGACTTAATCTTTTAAAATAAAAACACCCGGGGACCAGAAATAAAATAACTTGGACCCAACTTAAAATATTTGACCCGACCTCGACTGAGTCGATCCAGTCCAGCCAAACAGTTTAAAAATCACTCATGCTAAAAATCATTTTCTAGCATTAATTTGACATGAAAATTGCCAAAAATCTCATAAATCAAATAAATCATAAAAAAGCTGAAAAACATCTTAAAATATGCTTAAAACATCAAATAAAGTCATCCACGAACTTTGGCAGCCCCTAAGACTCGAAATCTCAATTTTAACAAAAATGACCCGACGAGGCTCAGTTCGAGCGATGAAACTGTAAAAAATCATTAAAAATTAATTTCTTAACCAAATCACTCTATGGTTCAACCCACGTCACCCTAACTCACCGAATAGCCACTGGAATAAATGAGACTCATAAAAAATTCAGGACATGACCAAACCGATGCCCGCAAACCCACTGCCCATGTGCAGTCTGTAACCAGGAGATGTGCTAGTCATAAAATTCATAACTAATTCTCGACCAAATCGCTCCTCGTTTGGACCCACGTGACCCTCACTCAAAGAGCTATCTCATGTAAACAAAAATTACCACACAGATCACATTGAGTGACTTACCCAACCCCAACAACTCTACTGTCGCGCACAGGCGACAAGTCAAAACACGTGCTGATCATAAAATCCGTAACTAATTCATTCCTTGAGCAAATCACTCCATATTTGGATCCACGATACCCTAACTCAATGGGATAACTACCGAGACCACTCTTTACTCGAATCCTAGCCCTTGAACCATCCATGACCGAAGCACATCAAGAAACCGATCAAATACGTATTGAAAATGATGGAACATGCATGGATATCAAACATTATGCATAGATCAATCCAAATCACATACAATTCATGCAATTATTCATTAAAAAAAGAAACCGATCAAATACGTATTGAAAATGATGGAACATGCATGGATATCAAACATTATGACATAGATCAATCCAAATCACATACAATTCATGCAATTATTCATTAAAAACGGTGTAATATGGCATAAATGGTGAGAAAATAAGAGATATAACTTGCTTTGATTGGAGAATAATGAAGAACTGCGAGTTACCGAAGCGGGGGACGCGAGATCGGGACAAAACACCTTGAAAACATCCAAAATTCGATGGAGTCTAGAGCACCAAGGGGAGGAGGCGGCTAGAGGGAGGGGAATGAGGTAGGGTTTTCGAAAATTGGGGTAGGGAGAAAATGATTGTGTCCAAAATGACAGGTAATATGTAGTCTTAATTTTCGTAATATGTAGCCTCCTCAATTTTAAAATAAGGAAAGTCCATTAAAACGCCCATATAGGTGAAAAACAGGTTCTCCTCGGCAATAATCATAAAAGCGCATTTTCCGTAAATAATGCTTAAAAATAATAAAATTTTGTTCTTAAAAATCTGAGAGCTTAAAAATTTAAATAAATTTTTATCTCGTTCGTCCCTAGTCTCGTCCATGTATCCGGAACTTAAATAGACTGAAAACATGTCATGCACATCATGCAACATTAAGACCATCATGAAATCACATAAAATAGCATATAATTTTCTAAAATAATTTTCCCCCTAGTCGTGCACTCATTTCCACGTAATTATGATTACTGAGCGTTAAAACTCTCCCCCATTATAGGAATTTCGTCACCGAAATTAGATTACGTACCGAAA
The DNA here is from genome assembly GCA_001598015.1 of Dorcoceras hygrometricum. Lineage (NCBI taxonomy): Eukaryota > Viridiplantae > Streptophyta > Magnoliopsida > Lamiales > Gesneriaceae > Dorcoceras > Dorcoceras hygrometricum. The sequence goes on from KV011879.1 coordinate 246,812, forward strand.
AGCTCTGGGTAGCGCGTCCGCATATCGGCCTCGGGTCTACAAGGTAGCCTCATCCTTTGAGTGATTCTGTCATGGACCTTGACCATTGGCATACTCCGCGCTCTAAGGCTGCGCTCCTCTCGAGCTAGGATCTGCACTGGTCGCTCCTCAAACGATAGGTCTGGTGCCAACTGAAGCGACTCAAAGTCTAGCACATGCGACGGATTCGGGACGTACTTCCGTAGCATCAAAATGTGAAATACGTTATGCACCGCTGACAGGCTGGGTGGTAGTGCTACTCGATACGCCAACGTACCAACCCTCTCCAGAATCTCAAATGACCCATAAACTCGGACGAAAAGAACGTGCACCCTGTTCAGTCACGTTCAGTTTTCCGCAACTTTTACTTATACTGATTTTTAGCCGTGTATGGTTGATTTAATGTTTTTAGATATGTATTGTATTTATGTTTTAAGTTAATGTTGAGAAAATGTTGGTCCCGTTAGACGGGGTACCAGACCGTAAAAACTCTCTGATACCAATTGTTGGGATCAAAAAACCGGGGTTATTCGTGAGCTTTGCCACAACTTCACGTAGGCTCTCACACAGTCCAAAACCCCAAACACGTAAGTTACGTGCATTTTAAAAGATTATAATTTGAAAAATAGCACGCAATCAATCTGTCAGATCACGCCTAAGCTGATACCAGCTCGGAGCTGCACTCCGAGCTGGTCGCACGATCCGGTCTGTTAAATCTCGAGCTGCAATAGCTCATGTTCTTGAAAGGTTTTGAGAGCCGAGAAACAGATTGGGTATGAAATAAATTCATGTGGAAACAACCTAAACTAAACTCTGAAAATTGAAAGCTAAATGAACACGCTTTAAAACATGCGGAAACTAAGTGCAGAAAGCTGTAAATAAAAACTGTACGTTGCGGATTTTTTTATGGAAGTTCGGAGCTGAATCTCCTACATCTCCCCTTCTTCCTCAATGGGAAGATTTTCACTAGAAGACTTTGATTACAACGACCCTCGCTGCAACCCACTCCTACGACCAGCAGCCGAAAGAACTCCTAGCAACACCACTGCACACCAGCCCACAGACTGTACGTGCAGGGGCGGCCCAACATGGGGGCTAGCCTGGGCTTCAGCCCAGGCTTTCCAACCTTATATGGCTATATATATGAAGCCCACACTGATATTCAGATTAGATTATATATATAAAACCCATTAGCCCAGATTATAGATTTATATTATATTTGTTCACATCAATTTACATAACGTGGCCCATTAGCCCAGTTAAGTTTCTGAATTTTGTACACATCAATTATATAACTTGGGCTATTAACCCATTAGCCCAATTTAAATAATGAAATTGTGTGTGATGGATATTGGGCTAATGGGTTAATAACCCGATTAGCCCAATCAACATTATAAATAGATTATTAGATTTGGGTTTTGATTGAAATTTTCGATAAAATTTTCAAGATTGATTTAGTCATTGCCTATTATAGGTTATTGATTACTATGTCAAGTGAACAAATTCCTAAACGCGCGAAATCAAAGCTGACTATACATGATTTCTACAACAAAACGAATGATAGTCAAACAAACACAATTGGTGACTCAGCTAATGCAGATGTCTCATATTCTTTGCCCAATCCTCCTTCAAATGATAAAGTTGATAATCCATCAAATACAAATGGTCCTTACTTGGAACGTGATCCCGGGTTACGTTTGCCGATATGGTCATATCATGTTGATATGCGGGATGATATGCGAAAGGATTATATTAAACTGGGACCATGCCAACCAAAATTGAGTAAGTATCCATCCATTTCATATGCAAGTCAAAAGAGACATTTTTAATATTCTTGGTTTGGTCAATTTCCATGGTTAGAGTATTCGATTGCAAAAAAAAGTGTGTTCTGCTTTCCATGTTATCTTTTTGATAGCTGCTCCTCGAAATATGTTACATTTGTCAGGTCCCGTACTAATTACTCACTATTATAGCACAATTAAAACGCATAAATACGGAAGCATAAAAACGGGCTTAAAAATTTTTCGAAATAGTTTGGGCCTGAACTCAAAACATACATTCAAAATATCAATACTCAAAATATGAGTTAACTCAAACTCATACAATCTAAGTAACCAACAATACTCAAATCAAAGTAGATCCCCAATACATAGAAACACGGGGCATCCCCCGGTTCAATACATAATAAAATACACTGGGACTCAAGAAAAAGGGGATCGACCAGCTGAACCTCCACTCTGTCCAGCTTGGTTACCTGAAGATCCTGCAAATGGATAACACAGACCCAAACAACACAAAAGCAGGAAAACAAATACGAGGTCAAGCCTCAGTACGAAGAGCTATCAAAACAGCTAAACATGCAACATGCTATAAATCAATGCTATGAATGCATGAGGGCTATCAAAGATCGGATAGCTAGACCAGTAAGTCAACTGGCAATCAAATCTGTCGAGCCTCCATACCACGCACAGCCAATCAGCCGGTGGAAACCATCGGTCCGTGATATTTCGGGTCCGTCAGCCCATCACAGCTCGGTAGTAGACGCTCGAATCCGACAGTCACCACTCCGATGGTAGCGTTGGACTATTCCGGCACGACACATCTGTCGGCCAGTCACAACGTGGCTCTCAATCAGGTCAATCAACCAATCTGTCAGGCTCAATATGTATGCATGTATGCCAATCAAGAACAAATGCACAATGCATACAATTCATTACGTAAAACAGAATGTAACTCAATCAATTCAACAAACTGTTCCACTTAAATTCACAGAATCAGGCCAACAGATCTCATAGCAAGGAATACAGCCATGTCCACGCTTCAAGCTATTAAGGGCTGCTCAATTCATACCTTAAATCCTCAAAATACTACCTCTCAAATTCGCACCGAGCACGGCAGAACTTCCTGGAAGCTGGAATCTGTTTCAAAGCCTCAACAATCAGCTTAACTCAAGCATAAATCAGAACCTGAACACTCTAATACCTACGGCCAGAACTATACTCAAGTTCTACACATCTACGCAGGTATTAACTACTAGACCAAGCTCAATTCAACGAGAAATGCTCACCCCGAAACTTAAACCAGCAGGAGGACACACGGAACAGACTTCTCCAAAAAGCTTCGAACACCAGTAGCTTCACGCTTCCACTCCAACGCTAATTCAGGGTTCCAAATAGGTAGCAATCGAAAGAGCTAAGCGAGGGGAATCCAGCGCCACCAAAATCATCAAAAACAGAGGCTGGAATCGGCAGCAATCTAGAGATGAAATGTTCGGATGAATAGTGTCGGTCGAGCGTTTCAACAGAGAAGAGAATAAGAAATATCGGGTGTAAAATGCTCTAAGTGTAACTCAACACCTATATTTAAATCCTCAATTCAATCTCTATCGAATAAGACAACTCCCGACTTAAACAGATTCCTGCATCTCGAATTTGCGCCAACCAGATTTCTCAACCAGCGATTACAATCTAACAGACTTCACAGCGCTAATGCTAATTCTCGCGCGCTAGTCAAAACGACAGCGTATTGGTGACATCTGGTTGCTCCAACCAACACACCAGATCTCTTCGCTTGCACAAATCAAAACACGCTAAACGTTCACAAACCAAAACGACGACGCAGCAACTTACAGGAACGACATCGCATCGCTCAACCAGATCTCTCCCAAAAGCGCAACCCTAGCGCTCATCGCTGGTCACGCTACACCAGACGTCAACTCTTATCGTTGACCAACACGTGGCACTATTTCACGCAACGCGCTAACGCTACCAGATCTCTACCTAAATAACCAGATCTCTCCTCTGAATGTATTAATGATCCAGCAGTCAACACCGCGGTTGACCAACGTGACATCTGCTTACGTCACACACTAGCGCTACCAGATCTCTCGCTACTATCTGTGTTGACATCTGGAACCATGAAACCAAAGCGCTCAACTCTCACGCCATTCTCGATCATCCAGATCTCACCAGAACGACGACGTTTCACTTCTTATCGCGGCAATTCACGCTAACACTTAGGAAAACCAGATTTCTATCACAACTAAATCAATTCGACTCCAAATCACTACCAGATTTCACCCGATAAATCCTGCGACTAGAAATCTGAAATACTCTACGAGAGATCTGAATTCTCAAATCAGATTTCTCCAAAAATTCGAAATTCTAAAATTCCAAAATCTTAATTCTCGTGACTAATCTAATCCCAAAATCTGATTAATCACAAATCTTAAAATCTGATTCCTCACATTCTCCCCTCCTTAAGAGATTTTGTCCTCGAAATCAAAGACAGCCAAGGGCAGAACCAAACAAACATGCAAACCAACACACATAACTACCCAAATTCAAAGCAAAATCCAGAAATTTACCTGGAAAAATTCGCACAATCAGTGCTCAAACAGATGAGGCCAGTCTTGTCTCATCTTCTCTTCAACTTCTCAGGTTGCTTCTTCTCGGCCATGCTTACTCCATTGGACCATCACCAACGGAATTATCTTGTTCCTCAGCTGCTTCTCCTTCCTATCCAGGATCTGCACTGGATATTCGACATAGCTTAAGGCAGAATACAGCTCAACTTCGTCGGTTCTCAAAATATGGGACGGATCTGGCTCATATTTTCTCAACATAGACACATGAAAGACATCATTCATCACTGCTAACTCGTCAGGCAGCCTCAATATATAAGCCAACTGTCCAATCCGCTCAACAATCTCAAAGGGACCAACGAATCTGGGAGCCAATTTGCCTTTAAATCTGAATCGCATAACGCTCTTGAACGGAGAAATCTTGAGAAACACTCAATCGCCAACATCAAACTCTAACGGTCGACGTCTTCTGTTAGCATAGCTAGAGAATCGGTCTTGGGCAGCTTTCATTCTACTCCGAATCAAATCAATCTGATCCTTCATATGCTGCACAAATTCAGGGGTAGAAAGCTGTCTCTCACCAACTTCTTCCCAATAGATCGGAGATCTGCACTTACGACCATACAACGCTTCAAACGGAGTCATTCCGATAGTCACCTGGTAGCTGTTGTTATACGAAAACTCAACCAAGGATAGTGAATCCTGCCAGCCACCACTGAAATCCATCACTACTGCACGCAGCATATCCTCTAAAGTCTGGATAGTCCGCTCAGACTGTCCGTCTGTCTGTGGGTGATAGGCTGTACTCATAGCCAATATCGAACCCATCGCTGCCTGCAAACTCTTCCAAAATCGAGAGGTGAACCTCGGATCTCTATCGGACACTATCGAAACCGGAACTCCATGCAATCTAACCACATGGTCGATGTACAGTTTCGCCATTTTCTTCATAGAACACCTCACATCATAAGGATTGAAATGGGCTGACTTCAAAAGTCTATCAATCACAACCCAGATCACATCGCATCCCCTACTCGATCGAGGTAGATGAGTCACAAAATCCATGGCGATGTGCTCCCAATTCCATTGGGGCACCTCTAAACTCTGCAACAATCCACCAGGTCTCATCCTCTCAGCCTTGACCTGCTGGCAATTCAGACATCGAGCAACAAAATCAGAGATGTCGCTCTTCATACCTGCCCACCAGTAGTGAGACTTCAAGGCATGATACATCTTTCTTTCGCCCGGATGCACACTGTACCGGCTACAATGCGCTTCATTCATGATGGTCTCTTTCAAATCAATCAGGTTCGGAACCACTAATCTCCCTCGAAATATCAGACATCCATCCGAAGAAATAGAGAAATCATCAGACTGACCACTTCGGGCTTTAATCTTCAACTCATGAACATATGGATCAGTCCTCTGCGCC
>KV011879.1:253910-270846 GCA_001598015.1 Dorcoceras hygrometricum
CTGTACTCGCACGTGTCAGTTCCACTACAAATCTCTTAGTCCTTCTCGAGTCAACGTGAGTCAGAGGTACCTGGCTATCGAAGAGAACGTTCTCGATGAAACGCCTGTAATAGCCAGCCAATCCCAAAAAGCTGCGGATCTTGGAAACATTCCTAGGTCTCTACCCAGTTAAGAACTGCTTCGACCTTACTCGGATCCACCGAAATCCCTTGTGCCGAAATCACATGACCCTAAAAAGATAATTCTATCAAGCCAAAATTCACACTTGCTGAATTTGGCATAAAGCTGCGAGTCTCTCAATCTCTGCAACACCAATATCAGATGCTCGTTGTGCTCTCTCATGCTCATCGAGTACACCAGGATGTCATCTATGAAGACGATCACGAACCGATCGATGTACTCGCTGAAGACGCGATTCATCAAGTCCATAAAGACAGCTGGGGAATTCGTCAATCCAAACGGCATGACCAGAAACTCATAATGCCCATATCGAGTCCGAAATGCTGTCTTCACCACGTCAGCGTCTCTAATCCGCAACTTGTGATAACCAGAGCGCAAATCAATCTTTGAGTACACGACCGATCCTTGCAATTGATCGAACAAGTCATCAATCCTCGGCAAAGGATACTTGTTCTTCACCGTCGCTTTATTCAACTGTCGGAAGTCTACACACATCCTCATAGACCCATCTTTCTTCTTCACAAAAAGAATCGGAGCTCCCCAAGGCGACATACTCGGTCTAATGAAGCCTTTCTCCAAGAGATCTCTCAACTGATCCTTAAGATCTTTCAACTCTGTGGGCGCCAACCGATACGGAGCTCTAGAAATCGGAGCGGTACCGGGCATGAACTCGATGCTGAAGTCGATCTCCGTCTTGGAGGGAATCCAGGAATCTCATCTGGAAACACGTCGGGAAACTCTCGGACGATCGGGATATCACTTCAACTCCAATCGTAGCTCTTGGGAACTGTCAAGCGCGTATATCATAAATCCAGAATTTCCTAGCGATAGCAGGCTAAACATCTCCATGGCGGAAACCAGTGGAATCTTCGAGCGTGAATCAACACCGTAGAAATCCCAATCTCACCCGAGTCCGGGCGAAATCTCACCACACCATGGAAGCAATCAGCCGTAGCTTTATAGCTAGACAATACATCCATTCCCAAGATAAAATCGAAATCTCTAATTCCCAAAACAATCAAATTGGTCACTAAGACATGCTCAAACCTGATCAGGCAATCAATCACTACCTCTCGGGACCACAGACTCACACCAGCAGGGGTAGACACGGAGACAACATCACACAATGGGGGATGAACTCAACCCATGCTCAAATACAAACAACTCGGATATGAAAGAATGTGATTCTACAGTGTCAAATAAAACTCTCGCAGGATAATAAAAAATAGAGCATGTACCTGCGATCACTATGGCAGGTGTCTCCTCAGCCTGCTCTCTCGTCAAAGCGTTCGCCTGGGCCTACTGCGGAATCTGAAACTGAGGTCGGGAAGGTTCTCCAAACCTAGACGGTCCACTAGGCTGAAATCCAGATCGCTGAGTCGGAACAGGAAACTGCGGTCTCTGTGACGAACCTCCAGCCGAACCCTGCTGTGAAGGACCTGAAGTCTGCCCCCTAAACAAAGTACACGCTCTTCGAAAATGTCCCGGCTGTCCACAGTTATTGCAAGTCCCCTGAACTCCATGACACTGCGAAGTCGGATGCCTCCCTCCGCACTGTCTGCAAAATCCATCGCCAGAACCACTGCCTGAGCCACTGCCAGAATCAGAGCTCATGGAACCAGAGGAACTCGAGTTGCCCTTCTTCTTGAATTGCTTACCTCGAGGTCGGAACTGATGGCGACTCGACTGCTGTGATCCTCGAGGAGACTGATACGACTGCGACACATCTTGCACTGGCTGAAAAGCACGCCCAGTCGTCTGCTGCACCAGAGCATCAGGCTCCATCAAACTCTCCTCAATATCAACCGCATTGTTCACAGCTTCAATATAGGTCGCTGGAGATCCAGACAACACCATCCGGTAAAGATCAGGTCTCAAACCCTTCAAGAACTTGTTCCTCTTCGTCCACTCTTGGTTCACTACATGAGGCATATACATCAGAAGCGCAGAAAACTGCTTCGCATGCTCCGCCACTCTCATCGTTCCTTGATTTAGATTGTCAAACTCACGCTCTCGGCTGCTGTAGTAGGACTCCGGGGTATACTCCTGTCGGAACGCGGCACAGAAGCTCTCCCAGGTGATCACTGCCCCACTATCACGAAGAATCCGAGAAGTACCTCTCCACCAGCGCTGGGCGTTATCCCTCAACTGTAGCACTGCCAACTTCAATCTCTTTTCAGGAGCGTACTCCAAAGTATCAAACAATTCTTCCATCTGAACCAGCCAAGCCTCAGCCGAAGCACCGCCCTCAGTAGCAGCAGCGTACTCCAAAGTATCAAACAATTCTTCCATCTGAACCAGCCAAGCCTCAGCCGAAGCACCGCCCTCAGTAGCAGCAAAAGTCGGAGGGTTCGTACAATGAAATCGAGCTAAGACTAGTTCCATCTCACCTATCCGTCGAGTCACATCATCTACCTGATGAACATCCTCATCACTATCTGGAGCCCTAGACTCCTCAGCGGAACGTCTAGTCATCCTACCTCTACCTCTCCTCGGCTGCATCTACACAAGTCTAGAGGTAAGGCTAACAACAGATATCATCAAGGCAGATAATAATCACATAAGTCACAGAGTCAATCAAAATCAAATAAAAACTCTGTGCCTAGACTCGAGTGTGATCAAAGGAAACGAGCTTATCCCAGTTTAAGCTCTGATACCAAAAATGTCAGGCCCCGTGCTAATTACTCAATATTATAGCATAATTAAAACGCATAAACACGGATGCATAAAAACGGGCTTAAAAATTTTTCGAAATAGTTTGGGCCTGAACTCAAAACATACATTCAAAATATCAATACTCAAAATATGAGTTAACTCAAACTCATACAATCTAAGTAACCAACAATACTCAAATCAAAGTAGATCCCCAATACATAGAAACACGGAGCATCCCCCAGTTCAATACATAATAAAATACACTGGGACTCAAGAAAAAGGGGATCAACCAGCTGAACCTCCACTCTGTCCAGCTTGGTTACCTGAAGATCCTGCAAATGGGTAACACAGACCCAAACAACACAAAATCAGGAAAACAAATACGAGGTCAATATAAAACAGCTAAACATGCAACATGCTATAAATCAATGCTATGAATGCATGAGGGCTACCAAAGATCGGATAGCTAGACCAGTAAGTCAACTGGAAATCAAATCTGTCGAGCCTCCATACCACGCACAGCCAATCAGCCGGTGGAAACCATCGGTCCGTGATATTTCGGGCCTGTCAGCCCATCACAGCTCAGTAGTAGACGCTCGAATCCGACAGTCACCACTCTGATGGTAGCGTTGGACTATTCTGGCACGACACATCTGTCGGCCAGTCGCAACGTGGCTCTCAATCAGGTCAATCAACCAATCTGTCAGGCTTAATATGTATGCATGTATGCCAATCAAGAACAAATGCACAATGCATACAATTCATTACGTAAAACAAAATGTAACTCAATCAATTCAACAAACTGTTCCACGTAAATTCACAGAATCAGGCCAACAGATCTCATAGCAAGGAATACAGCCATGTCCACGCTTCAAGCTATTAAGGTCTGCTCAATTCGTACCTTAAATCCTCAAAATACTACCTCTCAAATTCGCACCGAGCACGGCAACACTTCCTGGAAGCGAATCTGTTTCAAAGCCTCAACAATCAGCTTAACTCAAGCATAAATCAGAACCTGAACACTCTAATACCTACGGCCAGAACTATACTCAAGTTCTACACATCTACGCAGGTATTAACTACTAGACCAAGCTCAATTCAACGAGAAATGCTCACCCCGAAGCTTAAACCAGCAGGAGAACACACGGAACAGACTTCTCCAAAAAGCTTCGAACACCAGTAGCTTAACGCTTCCACTCCAACGCTAATTCAGGGTTCCAAATAGGTAGCAATCGAAAGAGCTAAGCGAGGGGAATCAAGCGCCACCAAAATCATAAAAAATAGAGGCTGGAATCGGCAGCAATCTAGGGATGAAATGTTCGGATGAACAGTGTCGGTCGAGGGTTTCAACAGAGAAGAGGATAAGAAATATCGGGTGTAAAATGCTCTAAGTGTAACTCAACACTTATATTTAAATCCTCAATTCAATCTCTATCGAATAAGACAACTCCCGACTTAAACAGATTCCTGCATCTCGAATTTGCGCCAACCAGATTTCTCAAACCAGCGCTTACAATCTAACAGACTTCACAGCGCTAATGCTAATTCTCGCGCGCTAGTCAAAACGACAGCGTATTGGTGACATCTGGTTGCTCCAACCATAATACACACCAGATCTCTTCGCTTGCACAAATCAAAACACGCTAAACGTTCACAAACCAAAACGACGATGCAGCAACTTACGGGAACGACGTCGCATCGCTCAACCAGATCTCTCCCAACCAGATCTCTCCCCAAAGCGCAACGCTAGCGCTCATCGCTGGTCACGCTACACCAGACGTCAACTCTTATCGTTGACCAACACGTGGCACTATTTCACGCAACGCGCTAACGCTACCAGATCTCTACCTAAATAACCAGATCTCTCCTCTGAACGTATTAACGATCCAGCAGTCAACACCACGGTTGAACAACGTGACATCTGCTTACGTCACACACTAGCGCTACCAGATCTCTCGCCACTATCAATTGCGTTGACCTGTGTTGACATCTGGAACCACGAAACCAAAGCGCTCAACTCTCGCGCCATTCTCGATCATCCAGATCTCACCAGAACGACGACGTTTCACTTCTTCTCGCGGCAATTCACGCTAACACTTAGGAAAACCAGATTTCTATCACAACTAAATCAATTCGACTCCAAATCACTACCAGATTTCACCCGATAAATCCTGTGACTAGAAATCTGAAATACTCTACGAGAGATCTGAATTCTCAAATCACTCCAAAAATTCGAAATTCTAAAATTCAAAAATCTTAATTCTCGTGACTAATCTAATCCCAAATTCTGATTACACAAATCTTAAAATCTGATACCTCATAACATATACTCGTGAAGGGTTTCAAGATTGGAAGAGAGTTAAAGATAGAAAAAAATGTCCATTTGCACAACATGAAGGCAGTCATGATTCATTGCATAATTTTGCTATGGAGAAGTGGAATAATTTGCTAATCAAATTTGAACTTTGCAACGAGCAGGAGCAACTCGTTGGAGCTCTCATTTTGCTTCTGTTAGTAATTTGATTGATATGTTCGGTGCGACTTGTATTCTTCTTGAAAAAATGGTTGATAATGGAAACAATAGTAACATACGGGGAGAAGCTAAGAGCATTCACAAAGAAATGACATCGTTTGAATTTGTTTTTGTCTTGCACTTTATGAAGGAGGTTTTAGGAATCTCTCATATTCTTTGTCAAGCATTACAAAGGAAGTCTCAAGACATATTAAATGCAATGAATTTAGTTTCATCAACCAAAATACTTCTTCAAAAGTTATGAGAAACTAGATGGGAGAAATTTTTGGAAGATGTGGTGAAGTTTTGTGAAAGGTATGAGTTTCTTATCAAAACTATGTATTTTTAATTTAACTTGAGATATATTATATGATGACAATAGTTTCTTTATTGAAGGTACAATATTGATGTTCCTATTATGGCTGCTCGATATTTGGAAGGAACAAGACGTTCTTGTCAACAGAAAAATGATATAACAGTTGAACATTATTATCACATTAACCTATTCAATGTTGTGATAGATTTTCAATTGATGTAGTTGAATAACAGGTTTACCGAACAAACAATGGAACTACTAACTCTCAGCTCAACTCTAAATCCCACAGATGCAATTAGATCTTTTAGTATTGAGGATATTTGTATGCTTGCTGAAAAATTTTATCCTCGAAATTTTACTTAGATGAAGTTGGATACATTGAGAAGACAGTTGGAGCATTATGAGTATATAGTGGTTCATCATGCGGATTTTCAGAATATTGATTCTCTTTCTGAGTTATGTCAAAAGTTGATTCAAACGAGAATATCAGAACAATTTTTTTGGTGGATAGATTGATTCGCTTGGTGTTGACTCTTCCTGTATCTACAGCAACTACGGAGCGAGCATTTTCAGCTATGAATCTTGTTAAGACGACTCTCCGCAATAAGATGGATAATGACTTTTTGGCAGATTGCATGGTTATTTATATTGAACGAGAGCTTGCTAATTCAGTAGATATTGAATCTATAATAGATGAGTTTGATGATAAATCTCGTAGAGTAAAACATAGTATTAATGATTTCTCTTAACTGTATTTAAATGACATTTTGTAGTCGTTATATAGTTTTATTAAAATATTTTGTTGTAGTATTATATGATTATACTACATGTCTATGAAACGTAATACACAAACTTTTGTGAATGAATTTTTTGTAAATTATGAATTTCATTTAGCTCTCCAGCCCTCCCTCCTAAAGAATCCTAGTTTCGCCCCTGTGTACGTGTCTAACTTCACTTCTTTAATGCCTCAGTGAGAAAGGATACACACACTTCTTTAACGTCTCAGTGATGAATTTTGAATAGCAGAACACTGGACCAAGAGTGAAAGGTGTGGCATCATCTCTTCTGTCGAGCTGACAGATTGCGCGATATCTGTGAACGCCAAGACCTCTTACTTTGGATGTGCTGGAATAATAGCGCAAATGACAGAATTCGAGAGAAGCGGAAGAGATTCTGTGAATTCAAATATCATTTATCTTCCAGTCCTTATAGAAGAACATTTTCCAGTAGCATAGAATCTGTTTTCAAAATCTCATCTCCTGCAATTGTTTTCACAAAGTGTCATCCCTTGGAAAATATTTTATTGTCAAAAAATTAAATTTTTAGGAGATAAAGCCACAACAGATTGTAGCATTGCTTTTCAGTTGATTGTTGTGCCATTAGCAGTGAATATATATTCGGTGAGTGACTTCCTAGTATCCATACTTTCAGCATAGTCGGATTCAACATATCCCACTACCTTCTCTTGTTGTTCTGCTGAATCTTTGAATACAAGTCCTACCTTGAACGTCCCATTAACATATCCGAGGATCCATCTGAGAGTCTGCCAATGTTCCTCCTAGTCACCATGTTGATTGCATATCCCATATCTAGAGTCTTGAGCACACCATGACATACATTAGGCTTCCAACACCACTAGTATAGAGAACACCCTTCATCTCAAACTTTTCTTTGACTGTTCGGGACATTGTGAGGTTGAGAGTTTAAAATGCACTCTAGTAGGTCTTTTTACAGGCTTACAACTACTCATTCCAAACCTTTTGAGTACCTTTTGTAGATACCCCTTCTGTGTTAAAATCAATATTTCTTTGCTCTGTTCCTTGCTATTTCCATTCCAAGGATTTTTTGCGCCAAGATCCTCATCTCAAATTCTAGGCTCAGTTTATCCTTCAATTTTTTGACCTCTTGTATATCACTGCAAGCAAGTAGCATGTCATCTACATATAGTAATTGTTAGAAAGTGGAGATAATTTCACTTATAAACTCACAAACACAAGAGAAGATGGAGGAGGAAATCTTTGTATTGTATTTCACTTTTAACTCAACTCACTCATACAAATGATTAGGATAGATGGGGTATTTATACTATTATCTAGCCATGAATCTATCAATAGTACATGTATCATGATTTAATTTCATACATATCATCTACCTAGTACATGAATCTACTAGTTCATATATTCTTCCAATTCATGCATATTCCCAATGTATCTAGATAATATGAATCTAGATTATTATTGTCTTTAATTTCAACACCCCATCTTAAGCTAGATTCATCACTCCAAGAGATGCACATAACTTCTTGAATGTGTCGTACTTCAGAGGCTTTGTAAAAATATCGGCAACTTGGTCTTGAGACTTCCCATAATCAAGCTTCACTTCTTTCTCGGCTATGTAATCTCGAATGAAATGATACCTAGTATCAACGTGTTTGCAAAAAAAATCTCTGTCGGATCTTCTTGTGGGAGATAAAGTTCCTTTAACAAATTTCTTAGCCATATCGCATGGCAAACACAAGAAGAAGCTGCCACATATTCTGTTTCACAGGTGGATAGAGTAACAATCGATTGCTTTTTAGAATTCCAAGTAAAAATCGAAGTTCCCATATAGAAAACGAATCCGATAGTACTTCGTCGATCATCCACATCACCGGCCCAATCACTATCACAATAGCCGACAAGATTGAAATCATTAGAAGGAGCATAAATAATTCCATAACCAAGTGTACCTTTGATGTAACGAACTATTCTCTTGGACACTTTCAAGTGAGATATATTAGGAGCCTCCATGTACCGACTAATAAGTCCAACACCAAAAAGAATATCCGGTCTCGTACATGTCAAATATCTCAAACTTCCAACGAGGCTCTTGAAAAATGTGGGATCGATTTTCTCACCATCATTATGCAAAGACAGTTTAACTCCACATTCCACTGGGGTGCTTACGGGATTGCAATCCTCCATCTCGAATTTCTTGAGAATTTCTTTTGCATATCCTTGTTGAGAGATGAAAATGCAATCGTCTCTTTGTTGTACTTCAATTCCAAGATAATAAGACATTAAGCCAATGTCTATCATCTCAAATTCATTCGCCATAGCTCTCTTGAAATCATCAAACATTGTCGGATTATTGCCTGTAAAAATCAAATCATCCACATACAAGCAAAAAATTAAAATATCACCATCTTTATTCAGTTTTACATAGAGAGCATGTTCATGTGGACACTTGGTGAATCCATTTTCCTTGAAATATTTATCAACTCGACTATTCCAAGCCCGGGGTGCTTGCTTCAAGCCATAAAGCGCTTTTTTCAATTTCAAGACCTTGTCCTCATGCCCTTTCACCATATAACCCGGAGGTTGTTCAATGTATACTTCTTCTTTCAAATAGCCATTCAAAAAAGCAGATTTCACATCCATTTGGTGAATTTTCCAATTATTTTGAGCTGCCAAAGAAATTATTAGAAGAATAGTTTCAAGACGAGCAACGGGAGCAAACACTTCATCATAATCAATACCAACCTTTTGCTTGTACCCTTTAGCGACCAACCTCGCTTTATATTTTTCAGTCTCACCTTTAGCATTTCTTTTAACTTTATACACCCATTTCACACCAATTGAGCTTTTACCTTTAGGTAGTGACACAAGTTCCCACGTGTCATTTTTCCTTATTGCCTTTATCTCTTCATCCATGGCATTTTTCCATTTTTCATTAGAAACGGCATCTTCGAAACCTACAGGCTCAGTTTCGGCAAGTAAACAAAACTGAGTAAATTCACTTAAATTTTGTACTTCCTCGGTGGTTTCGTATAACTCACGGAGACTTTTAAACTTTCGAGGTCGGCTACTTGAACCATCTTGATCATCTTATGGTGGAGGTGACGGTGGTGGAGTAGTAGGACGTGTATTTTCTTCTTCTTCATCATCAAAGAATGGCCTATAACTATATGTTTTATTTGAAACATTCCAATCCCATGCATTTTCTTCATCAAATTCAACATCTCTACTCAAAATAATTTTCCCATTGTTCGGGTTGTACAATTTATAGCATTTCGAATTTCTATCATAGCCAGTGAAAACATACCTTGCACTTTTATTATCAAGTTTACTCCTCTTTTCGTCCGGCACGTGTGCATAGGCTATGCTTCCGAACACCCGCAAGTGAGTAATATTTGGTTTATAACCACTCCAAGCTTCATTTGGTGTTTTTCTATTCACACTTTTAGTGTGCCACCGATTTGTCAAGTACACTGCACAAGCAATGGCTTCGGCCCAGTATTTCTTTGGCATATTTTTGCTTTTCAACATGCTCCTCACCATGTTGAGAATGATTCGATTCTTTCTCTCAGATACTCCATTTTGTTGCGACGAATATGGAGTTGTCATGGGACGATGAATTCCTTATATTCACAAAACTTTTTGAACTCAGTAGAAGTGAACTCGCCCCCTCTATCGGACCTAAGAGCTTGGATTTGATAGACACTTTGTTTTTCCACCATAATTTTGAACTTTTTGAAGGTTTCAAGCACCTCCGATTTTTCCTTGATGAAATAAACCCAAGTTTTCCGAGAAAAATCATCAATGAAAAGTATAAAGTACTTACTCTTACCAAGCGATGATGGCTTGATAGGTCCACATACATCCGAGTGTATCAACTCCAATGGATGTCGAGCTCTCGTCATAGACTCCTTCGGAAAGCTTTTCCTTGCTTGCTTACCCAAAATACATCCTTCACAAAGTTGATTTGGGTGGTCGAGGAAGGAAAACCTTTCACCATTTTTCTTTTACTCATTAGTTTCAAGATATCAAAATTCAAGTGCCCCAATCTCATATGCCACAACCATGATGAGTCTTTAAATCAAGATTTCAAGCACATCGGAACATCACTTTGAATATTCAACAAGAACATCCTATTTTTCGTCATTGGTACCTTGGCTATTAGCCTTCCACTTTCATCTTTCATGGTCAAACTTTTATCTTTCAAGCTAATTTCATAATTCTTCTCCAAAAGTTGACCCAAACTTAAAATATTACTTTTCATGTTCGGGACATAGTAGACATTAGAAATAAGTTGATGACTACCATTTTTAGACCGAAATAAAATTGTACCTCTTCCTCGGACTTGAACTTGTGATTAATCTTCAAAAGTAATATTGCCTCCAATGGACTCATCAAGTTCAACAAACAAATCATTCTTACCACAAATATGACTACTTGCACCGGAGTCAAGATACCAGTTATCATTATCTTGCTCTTGAGTAGTTTTGCAAGCGAGAAGCAAAGTGGGGTTTACTTCCTCAGTAGAGTTTTCCGCAAAATTATTCGTCTCCTCCACATTATTTCTACACTCATAAGAGTAATGGCCAAATTTATGACAGTTATAACACTCAACATTTGACTTATCATACCTTTGTTGAGTTTGTCTACCTCCTCCTCTTGGACCTTTTCCTCGTCCACGACTTTTTCCTTGGTTGAAGTTTTGGCTTGATTCATTGTTGTGAAAATTATTGTCACCTCTTCCTCGTCCATAACCACCACGGCCTCTACCTTGGCCTTGATTTCTACCTCTTCCATGTCCTCGACCTCTTTGGGACATGCCATGATTTGTCTCCTTCTCTTTCAAGGATAGCTTTGCTTTCAAAGCTTGTTCCACTGATTCATGAGGCTTCTTCAATATTTCTTTGTGAGCTTCCAGCGAGCCGGAAAGTTCATCAACAGTCATGGTGTACAAATCCTTGGACTCTTCAATGGAAACAACAATGTAATCAAATTTTGAATCCAATGATCGTAGGATTTTTCCAATGATTCGTTCATCCTTCAAATCCTCTCCATATCTCTTCATTTGGTTAGTGACAACCAAGACTCGTGAAATATAATCCAAAATTGATTCAGATTCAGTCTTGCGCAAGGATTCAAACTCACCTCGTAGAGTTTGGAGACACACTTTCTTCACTTTATCGACTCCTTTAAAAGAAGCTTGAAGAACATCCCATGCTTTCTTGGAGGTGGTTGCACTGGCAACCTTCTCGAACATCTTCTCATCCAAACTTTGATGAATGAGTGTAAGCGCCTTTTGATCTTTCTTCTTGGAAACAGCATCATCACCCTCGGCTTCTTTCTCCACAGGGTCCCAACATTCATAGGCTCCAAGCAAAGCCTTCATTCTTATACACCAATTATCATAATTATCTTTGGTGAGAGGTGGAACTTGGAAGGGAGTTCCGGTAGACATCTTTTCTTCAAGCTCTCAAGAGGCTCTGATACCAATTTGTTAGAAAGTGGAGATAATTTCACTTATAAACTCACAAACACAAGAGAAGATGGAGGAGGAAATCTTTGTATTGTATTTCACTTTTAACTCAACTCACTCAACAATTTTAGTATAGATGGGGTATTTATACTATTATCTAGCCATGAATCTACCAATAGTACATGTATCATGATTTAATTTCGTACACCTCATCTACCTAGTACATGAATCTAATAGTTCATGTATTCTTCCAATTCATGCATATTCCTAATGTATCTAGATAATATGAATCTAGATTATTATTGTCTTTCATTTCAACAGTAATAAATACATTTTTCCCTGTTGACAGCTCCTTTGTATATACACACCAGTCATAGTCACTCTTTACAAAGTTTGATTCACCATAAAGTCATCAAAGCATTTATACCAATTTCGTGGAGCTTGCTTTAATCCATACATTGATTTTCCAGTAAACACATCACTGTTTTTTGACTTGTGAACTCAAACCCTTGAGGTTGGCTCATATATATATGTTCTTCTAGATTACCCTTCAAGAAGGCGGTCTTTACATCCAAGTGCTCAAGCTTTAAGTCACACTGTGCTACCAATGATAGGACTGCTCTTATTGACCTATGCTTTACAAACGGTGAAAAAATCTCATGAAAATCAACTCATTCAACTTGTGATATCCTTTAGCAATTATCTAGCTCTGTATCTTGGTTGCTCAATTCCTGGTATGCCTTTCTTTTATTGAAAATCCATTTGGAACCAATAAATCTTTGGTTTTCAGGTTCTGGTACAAGCTGTCAGGTGTGGTTTTAGTGAGTTCATTCCTCCTCCATAGCTTGTCTCCAGAACTTACTCTTACATGAGTTAAGGGCCTGCTTTACTGATGTAGGCTCCTTCTTATCAATATTTGAGGCTACATTAAGAGAATATGAAATGAGATCAGCATAACCATATCTCTATCGAGGTTTGATTGTCCTTCGTTGTCTATCTCTAGTGAGTTGATAGTCCATTTCAGATGGTTCTTCAGCTGGAACACCTCATTCATCCTACGATGAACTACCTGTTTCAGGAGTGATTAGTTGGGTAAAGGTTATCTCCACTTGAATCCCTGTATTGTGATCCTGTGAGGTGTGTCCCGATGAAGGTTGTTTTACCAATTAAATCTTATATGGAAACAACGCCTCCTTAAATGTTATATCTCTACTGATGAATGCCTTGTGTTGTCTAGGTTCTATACGCCAAAGTTTGTACCCCTTGACCCTTCTGGATAGCCTAAGAACACACACTTTAAAGCCCTTGACTCCAATTTCCTAGCTTCACATGAGCATAAGCTACACACCTAAACACCTTAAGGTTATTAAGATCTGGACTTTTTCCAATCCACTTGTGCATGCGTTCTAAGGTCTATTAATATAGAAAAACATCTGTTAATCAAATAAGAATATGTGGTGTGAGGAATCAGATTTTAGATTAGTGATTAATCGAAATTGATTTGAGATTTGTCGCGTGGAATTGAGGGTTTTGCGAGAGAAATCTGATTCCAGTTGAATTTCAGAAGTCGCGCAAATGCAAGGAATCAGACGTAGCGCATTTCATACGTCAACGCAAGTCAACGGTACTATAGAGAGTGATCGCTGAATTAGTCATGCATCGTCGTTTCGTTATTCAGTAGTAGCACTTGAAGAGGAATCTGCTGGCAGATGAGGCGCGGGTGCGAGAATTGATGAGAACGCGACACGTGTTGGTCAACCTTTTTGTGTTGACTGCTGTTGTTGAAGTGCAAATCAGCAGCTGCGATTGTGAGGGATTGATTTAGTCGAGCGACCAACTGTTGGTTTGAGGAACCAGTCGCTAATGGTGAAGCGACGTCGTTTTGATAAGTTGAAACGCAGCGTTTTGGGTGCAACGCTTTTGATCAGCTGTTGGCAGCGAAGGTGACATGTTCTTGATACATCGTCGTTTGAATTGTTTAGCATGACCAGAAGTTGGTTTGATCAGCTGTTGGCAGCGAGGATGACATATCCCTGATGCGACGTCGTTTTGTGTAGTTACGCTTTGAGTTAATAAGCGTATTTCAGCTGTTGTTTGTTTTGGTAGGAATCTGTCATCAGCTGTTGGAACGCTGCAGCGTCGTTTTGATTAGTTGATGCGGCGTCATTTTGGTGCGTGAAGAGAAATACAACGTCTGATGGTTGCTGCTGATTTTGTTGAGAGGAAAAGTTGGTTTCTGTCGTAAGATTCCTCCTGTATCGACGTCTGATTATTTTGGAACACCAGCTGTTGGGTTGAGATATATAGATAAGTGTTGATCGACACTTAGAATTATTTAGAACCCGACATTTCTTATCTTCACCTTCGAAACCCTCGATAGCTACTGTTCACCGAACGTTTCTTCCCTAGATTTTTGTCGATTCCAGCCTTTGTTTTCGATGATTTTGGTGGCGCTGGATTCCTTGTGAGTTGCTCTTTCGATTGTTATCCATTTGAGGCTGTAGAACGACCTTGGAGAGGATCGCGAAGTTGCTGTTTTCTTCGTGCAGTGGAAACCGATAGTTCTTCCGCTAGTTTCAGCTTTTGGGTAAGAGTTTCCTACTGTTCTAAGCATAGTATTAGCTGCTAGTACTTCGTTTAGAGGTAGAACCAGAGTTGGGTTCTAGACCGTGGGAAATTATGTGTAGAAGTTCTGATATGAACTGAATATGAGCTAAGTATGAGTTTCCTTAACAGATTTGAGGTTCAGGATAGCTTCTGCCGTGGTTGAGGAAGCCACGTGACAGCTGATTTGTGCTGTTGGATCGCCGTGCCCTTGTTTAATCTGTTGAGGTAGAAATCAGTCGTTGGAGGTATGAATTGAGCAGATTTAACAGCTTTGAGCGTGGACATGGCTGTGATTGATGTTATGAAATCTGCTGAAGTGATTCTGTGCTTTTACGTGATACACTTTGTTGAATTGTTTGAGTTGTACATTCTGTTTTCACGTATTGAATTGTATGCATTGTTAATTGAATATTGATTTGGCATACATGCATACATCTTGAGCCTGATTGACAGATTGATTGATGACCTGATTGATAGCCACGTTGTGACTGGCCGACAGATGTGTCGTGCCTGAAAAGTCCAACGCTATCATCGGAGTGATGACTACCGGATTCGAGTGTCTACCACCAAGCTGTGATGGGCTGACGGGCTCTGAAGATCACGGACCGATGATTTCCCCGATTGATACACCGTGCAGGTATAGAGGTTGATTGAGATGATTTTCCAGTTGATACACTGGTCTAGCTATCCGATTCTTGATAGCCCTCATGCATTTCATATCATTGATTATAGGATATTGCATGATTAGCTGTTTTAATAGATATTCGTACTGAGGCTTGACCTCGTATTTGTTTTCCTGCTTTTGTGTTGTTTGGGTCTGTGTTACCCACTTGCAGGATCTTCATGTAACCAAGCTTGACCGAGTGGAGTGCCAGCTGGTCGATCCTCGTTCCCTTGAGTCCCAGTTTATTTTATGATATGTATTAAACCGGGGGATGCCCCATGTTTTATTGTATTGGGGATCTGTATTTGATTTGAGACTTGTTGTTACCTGTTTTATATGAGTTTGAGTTAACTCATATTTTAATTATGAATATTTTGAATGATGATTTTGAGTTCAGGCCCAAATGATTTCGAAAAATTTTTAAGCCCTATTTTATGCTTCCGCTATTATGTGCTTATTTGTGCTGTAATCTTGAGTGATTAGCATGGGGCCTGACATGTTTGGTATCAGAGATTAAATTGGGATAAGCTCGATTTCTTTTGATCACACTCGAGTCTAGGCACAGAGTTTTGATTTGATTTTGATTGACTCTGTGATTTATGTGATCTTTTATCTGTCTATGTGATATATCTGCTGTGAGATCTTACCTCTAGACTTGTTTAGATGCTGCCGAGGAGAGGAAGAGGTAGGATGACTAGACGTACCGAGGAGGAGTCTAGAGCAGGTAGCGATGATGATGTTCATCAGGTTGAAAACGTTACTAGACAGATAGGCGAGATGGAGTTGGTTTTAGCTAGGTTTCAGCAGACGAACCCTCTGACGTTTTCTGCAGCCGAGGGTGGTGCGATGGCTGAGGCTTGGTTAGTTCAGATGGAGGAGTTGTTCGATACTCTGGAGTACGCTCCTGAGAAGACTGAAGCTGGTGGTGTTAAAGCTGAGAGACAACGCACAGCGCTGGTGGAGAGGTACTTCTCGTATCCTTCGTGATAGTGGGGCTGTGATCACTTGGAAGAGCTTCTGTGAGGCGTTCCGACAGGAGTATGCCCCGGAGTCCTTCTATAACAGTCGCGAGCGAGAGTTCGACAACCTGAAGCAGGGTAACATGAGAGTGGCTGAGTATGCCCGACAGTTTTATGCTCTTTTGATTTATGTGCCACATGTAGCCAACCAGGAGAGGACGGAGAGGAACAAATTTCTGAAAGGCTTGAGGCCTGATCTGTATCAGATGGTTTTGTCTGGTTCACCTGCGACCTACATAGAGGCAGTGAACCGAGCAGTGGATATTGAGGAGAGTTTGTTGGAGGTTGAGGCTCCGACTCAGCTGACTACAGGACGCACCTATCAGCCTGTGCAGGATGCGTCGCAATTTTTCCATTCTCGAAGGGTCGCAGCAGCAGTCGAATTGCCAAAGGTTTCGACCTCGAGGGAAACAGTTCAAGAATAAGGCTAATTCGAGTTCCTCTGGTTCTGCGAGTTCTGGTTTTGGCAGTGGTTCTGGCATTGGTGCTAGCGGCATGTCTTGTGGACAGTGCGGAGGAAGGCATCCGACTTCGTAGTGTCGTGGAGTTCAGGGGTTTTGCCATAACTGTGGACAGCCCGGACATTTTCAGAGAGTATGTCCTTTGTTGAGAGGTCAGTCTTCAGTTCCTTCGCAGTAGGGATCAGCTGGTGGTTCCTCTCAGAGACCGCAGTTTCCTGCCCCTACCCAGCGATCTGGATTCCAACCCCGTGAGCCTTCTAGGTTTGGAGCACC
>KV011879.1:271365-315434 GCA_001598015.1 Dorcoceras hygrometricum
CTTCCCCATTGTGTGATGTTGTTTCCGTGTCTACCCCTGCTGGTGTGAGTCTATGGTCCCGTGAAGTGGTGTTGGATTGTGTGCTTCGATTCGATGAGAATATTTGGTGTCCAATCTGATTGTTTTGGGAATTAGAGATTTTGATTGCATCTTGGGAATGGATGTATTGTCTAGCTATAAGGCTACTGTTGACTGCTTTCATGGTGTGGTGAGATTTCGCCCTGATTCGGGTGAGAAGTGGGAGTTCTACGGTGCTGATTCACGCTTGAAGATTCCACTGGTGTCCGTCATGGAGATGTTTAGCCTGCTATCGCTGGATAATGCTGGATTCATGATTTATGCGCTTGACATTTCCCAAGAGCCGCGATTGGAGTTGAGCGACATTCCGATCGTTTGAGAGTTTCCCGATGTGTTCCCGGATGAGATTCCTAGATTTCCTCCAAGACGTGAGATCGACTTTAGTATCGAGTTGGTGCCCGGTATCGTCCCAATTTCTAGAGCTCTGTATCGTTTGGCGTCAGCAGAGCTGAAGGATCAGTTGAGAGATCTCTTGGAGAAAGGCTTTATCAGACCGAGTATGTCGCCTTGGAGAGCTCCGATTCTTTTTGTGAAGAAGAAAGATGGGTCTATGAGGATGTACGTGGATTTCCGACAGTTGAATAAAGCGACGGTGAAGAAAAAGTATCCTTTTCCGAGGATTGATGACTTGTTCGATAGTTGCAATGATCAGTCGTATACTCGAAGATTGATTTACGCTCTGGTTACCACCAGTTGCAGATTAGAGACGCTGACTTGGCGAAGACAGCTTTCCGGACTCGATATGGGCATTATGAGTTTCTGGTCATGCCGTTTGGATTGACGAATGCCCCAGCTGTTTTCATGGATTTAATGAATCGCTTCTTTAGCAAGTACATCGATCGGTTCATGATCGTCTTCATAGATGACATCTTAGTGTATTCGAGGAGCTTGAGAGAGCATAAGGAGCATCTCAGATTGGTGTTGCAGAGATTGAGAGACTCGCAATTGTACGCCAAGTTCAGCAAGTACGAATTTTGGCTTGACAGAATTATCTTTTTGGGTCATGTGATTTCAGCTCAAGGGATTTCGGTGGATCCGAGTAAGGTCGAAGCAGTTCTTAACTGGGAGAGACCTAGGAACATTTCGAGATCCGCAGCTTTTTGGGATTGGCTGGCTATTACAGGCGTTTTATCGAGAAGTTTCTTTCCATAGCCAGGACGATGACTCAATTGACTCAGAAGGAGTCGAAAGTTCGTGTGGACGGATGAATGCGAGTACAGTTTTCAGACGTTGAAGGAGAAGTTGACTACTGCTCCTGTTTTGGCTCTACCGTCTGGATCTGGAGGATTCGTTGTGTGCTCCGATGCTTCTCTCAATGGTTTGGGATGTGTTTTGATGCAGAACGGGTACGTGATTGCTTATGCGTCTCGACAATAGAAGCCTCACGAGACGAGGTGTGACGCCCAAACCCCCATGGGAGTCACGGGATCAAAGGAAAAGGAATAAAAGGAAAATATAAGGGCTGAATAATAAATAGAACAAGCTGTATTGCCTTGCTCAAAATAAAAATTAAAGTACAACCGTTGGCGAACCAGTCGCAAGCAACAGTAACCAGCTGTGGTTATGAAATGCGAAATGAACAGTAAACCAGCTGTTGGTTATGAAATGCGAGATGAACAGTAAACCAGCTGTTGGTTATGAAATGCGAGATGAACAGTAAACCAGCTGTTGGTTATGAAATGCGAGATGAACAATAAACCAGCTGTTGGTTATGAAATGCGACGGCTGTTTGTAGAACTGGTACTACAACATCACGAATAACATCCACGATATCAGAATTTACCTATCAACCCAGATTTAGTTCTGGTTCGACTAGCATTTCCAACTTCATGGAGTCAAATTCAGACATTGCCATTCACCAGAGAGAAGAAGAACATCACAATTTACGTGAGTTGAATTTGAAATGCTCAGCGTTTTAAAATCAACATCATCAACTTCGTAAAATACATTTAAGTTCCAAACATAATCCACTGTGAACCCGAACATTAAACATACGTTATAATATCAGTAGAACATGAGCAAAGGCTGATATTAAACATATCTTAGGCAAGAATCACGAAAAGAAGCGAGAACAATACATATGCTTTCATGGCGTAGCAAGAATCAGATTTACTTGCCTCAATAAGAAGGAATCACGAGATACAGCAGATCACGAACAGAGAATCTTCCCAAGCACAACGATGAGCTTCCTATTTTCTTTGATGCAAAATGGATATTTTCTTGCAAAGGAATGAACTTATAGTCCATGTACCATAGGCATGGGAGTCTGATTTGTAACAGGGGAAAACACTCAAGTAGGCATGGTAAACCAGGCGTACTTCAGAAAATTTGACTTAAAATTCCTTGTCAATGTTTTGATTTGTAAATGTACTACACAAAATTTAAATTTAACCATTCCCCCATCCAAAACCATTTTATTTGTAAAGTTTGAAAATTGCTTGGCTACACTCGGGTGACAACTGATCTGACCTCTGTACCTTATGAAATCTAAGAAATTAGAAATCAGCTACTTGGACAAATAAACAATGCTGAAATCTGAAATTAGAATTGGGTCCTCAATTTATAAGGATTAGAATTTGTGGTCCTATGGATTTTGGGGCGTTACACGAGGTATCCTGTTCATGATTTGGAGTTGGCTGCGATAGTGTTTGCCTTGAAGATTTGGCGGCATTATCTGTATGGTGAAGAATTTGTGGTGTACACCGACCACAAAAGCCTGAAATATATCTTCACGCAGTCAGACTTGAATATGAGGCAACGACGATGGATGGAATTGCTCAAGGACTTTAACTGTGAGATTCAGTATCAGTCTGGGCGGATGAACTCAGTAGCAGATACTTTGAGTAGGAAGACCCAGCCTACGATGGTTCGTTTTTGAGTATTTCGAAAGTCTACGAGCAGTTGAGTACTTCTGGTTGGCGATTTCAACCGGTTGATCAGTACTTTATGGTTTCTTCGATTCAGGTAGAACCGCAGATTGTGAGTGACATTAGGGAGGCGCAGAGGACTGATCCATATGTTCATGAGTTGAAGGTTAAAGCCCGAAGTGGTCAGTCTGATGATTTATCTGTTACTTCTGATGGATGTATGAGATTTAGAGGAAGATTTGTGGTTCCAAACTTGATCGATTTGAAAGAGACCATACTGAACGATGCGCATCGTAGCCGGTATAGTGTGCATCCGGGCGAGAGGAAGATGTATCATGCCTTGAAATCTCACTACTGGTGGGAAGGCATGAAGAGTGACATCTCTGGTTTCGTGGCTAGGTGTCTGAATTGCCAGCAGGTCAAGGCTGAGAGAAGGAGACCTGGTGGATTGCTACAGAGTTTGGAGGTGCCTCAATGTAATTGGGAGCACATCGCCATGGATTTTGTGACTCATCTACCTCGATCGAGTAGGGGATGCGATGCTATTTGGGTGGTGATTGATAGAATTTCGAAGTCAGCCCATTTCATTCCCTATGATGTGAGGTGTTCCATGAAGAAAATGGCGAAACTTTACATCGACCATGTGGTTAGATTGCATGGAGTTCCTGTTTCGATAGTGTCTGACATAGATCCAAGGTTCACTTCTCGTTTTTGGAAGAGCCTGCAAGCAGCGATGGATTCTAGATTGGCTATGAGTACAACCTATCACCAACAGACAGATGGTCAGTCTGAGAGGACCATTCAGACTTTAGAGGATATGCTGCGGGCAGTCGTGATGGATTTCAATGGTGGCTGGCAGGATTCCTTGTCCTTGGTTGAGTTTTCGTACAACAACAGCTACCAGGTGACTATCGGGATGGCTCCATTTGAAGCGTTGTATGGTCGCAAATGCAGATCTCCGATCTGTTGGGAAGAAGCTGGTGAGAAACAGCTTTCTATCCCTGAATTTGTGCAGCATATGAAAGATCGGACTGATTTGATTCTAAGTAGAATGAAGGCTGCACAAGATAGATTTACCAGCTATGCTAACCGAAGACGTCGACCGTTAGAGTTTGAGGTTGGCGAACGTCTGTTTCTTAAGATTTCTCCCTTCAAGAGCGTGATGAGGTTTAAATTTAAAGGCAAATTAGCTCCTAGATTCGTTGGTCCCTTCGAGATTGTTGAACGGATTGGATATTTGGCTTATAGATTGAGGCTACCCGATGAATTAGCAGCGATGCATGACGTTTTTCATGGGTCAATGTTGAGGAAATATGACCCAGATCCGTTCCATGTGTTGCGAACTGACGAAGTTGAGCTAGATTCTGCCTTGAGCTATGTGGAATATCCAGTGCAGATTTTGGATAGGAAGGAGAAGCAATTGAGGAGCAAGATAATTCCGTTGGTGATGGTCCAATGGAGTAAGCATCGCTGAGAAGAAGCTACCTGGGAGGTTGAGGAGAAGATGAGACATGATTGGCCTCATTTATTTGAGCACTGATAGTGCGAATTCCAGGTAATTTCTAAAGTTTTGATTGAGCTTGTTTAGTTGTTGGTGATTGATTTGATTATTTGATTGTTTCTGCCCGTGAGTTTGCCTTTGATTTCGAGAACGAAATCTCTTAAGGTGGGAATAATGTGAGGAATCAGATTTTAGATTAGTGATTAATCGAAATTAATTTGAGATTTGTCGCGTGGAATTGAGGGTTTTGCGAGAGAAATCTGATTCCAGTTGAATTTCAGACGTCGCGCAAATGCAAGGAATCAGACGTAGCGCATTTCATACTTCAACGCAAGTCAACGGTACTGTAGAGAGTGATCGCTGAATTAGTCATGCGTTGTCGTTTCGTTATTCAGTAGTAGCGCTTGAAGAGGAATCTGCTGGCAGCTGAGGCGCGGGTGCGAGAATTGACGAGAACGCGACACGTGTTGGTCAAGCTTTTTGTGTTGACTGTTGTTGTTGAAGTGCAAATCAGCATCTGCGATTGTGAGGGATTGATTTAGTCGAGCGACCAGCTGTTGGTTTGAGGAACCAGTTGCTAATGGTGAAGCGACGTCGTTTTGATAAGTTGAAATGCAGCGTTTTGGGTGCAACGCTTTTGATCAGCTGTTGGCAGCAAAGGTGACGTGTTCTTGATACGTCGTCATTTGAATTGTTTAGCGTGACCAGACGTTGGTTTGATCAGCTGTTGGCAGCAAGGATGACATATCCCTGATGCGACGTCATTTTGTGTAGTTACGCTTTGAGTTAATAAGCGTATTTCAGCTGTTGGTTGTTTTGGTAGGAATCTGTCATCAGCTGTTGGAACGCTGCGGCGTCGTTTTGATTAGTTGATGCGGCGTCGTTTTGGTGCGTGAAGAGAAATACAACGTCTGATGGTTGCTGCTGATTTTGTTGAGAGGAAAAGCTGGTTTCTGTCGTAAGATTCCTCCTGTATCGACGTCTGATTATTTTGGAATACCAGCTGTTGGGTTGAGATATATAGATAAGTGTTGATCGACACTTAGAATTATTTAGAGCCCGACATTTCTTATCTTCACCTTCGAAACCCTCGATAGCTACTGTTCACCGAACATTTCTTCCCTAGATTTCTGTCGATTCCAGCCTTTGTTTTCGATGATTTTGGTGGCGCTGGATTCCTTGTGAGTTGCTCTTTCGATTGTTACCCATTTGAGGCGTAGAACGACCTTGGAGAGGATCACGAAGTTGCTATTTTCTTCGTGCAGTTGAAACCGATAGTTCTTTCGCTAGTTTCAGCTTTTGGGTAAGAATTTCCTACTGTTCTAAGCATAGTATTAGCTGCTAGTACTTCGTTTAGAGGTAGAACCAGAGTTGGGTTCTAGACCGTGGGAAATTATGTGTAGAAGTTCTGATCTGAACTGAATATGAGCTAAGTATGAGTTTCCTTAACAGATTTGAGGTTCAGGATAGCTTCTGCCGTGGTTGAGGAAGCCAGGTGACAGCTGATTTGCGCTGGTGGATCGTCGTGCCCTTGTTTAATCTGTTGAGGTAGAAATCACCCGTTGGAGGTACGAATTGAGTAGATTTAACAGTTTTGAGCGTGGACATGGCTGTGATTGATGTTATGAAATCTGCTGAAGTGATTCTGTGCTTTTACGTGATACACTTTGTTGAATTGTTTGAGTTGGACATTCTGTTTTCACGTATTGAATTGTATGCATTGTTAATTGAATATTGATTTGGCATACATGCATACATCTTGAGCCTGATTGACAGATTGATTGATGACCTGATTGATAGCCACGTTGTGACTGGACGACAGATGTGTCGTGCCTGAAAAGTCCAAAGCTATCATCGGAGTGGTGACTACCGGATTCGAGTGTCTACCACCGAGCTGTGATGGGCTGACGGGCTCTGAAGATCACGGACCGATGATTTCCCCGGTTGATACACTGTGCGGGTATAGAGGCTGATTGAGATGATTTGCCAGTTGATACACTGGTCTAGCTATCCGATCCTTGATAGCCCTCATGCATTTCATAGCATTGATTATAGCATGTTGCATGATTAGCTGTTTTGATAGCTCTCCGTACTGAGGCTTGACCTCGTATTTGTTTTCCTGCTTTTGTGTTGTTTGGGTCTGTGTTACCATCTTGCAGGATCTTCAGGTAACCATGCTGGACCGAGTGGAGTGCCAGCTGGTCGATTCCCGTTCTCTTGAGTCCTAGTTTATTTTATGATATGTATTAAACCGGGGGATGCCTCGTGTTTTATTGTATTGGGGATCTGTATTTGATTTGAGACTTGTTGTTACCTGTTTTATATGAGTTTGAGTTAACTCGTATTTTAATTATGAATATTTTGAATGATGATTTTGAGTTCAGGCCCAAATGATTTTGAAAAATTTTTAAGCCCTATTTTATGCTTCCGCTATTATGTGCTTATTTGTGCTGTAATCTTGAGTGATTAGCACGGGGCCTGACATGTGGTTACAACCTCTACCCAAAAGGATTTGGGTAACCCCGAGCATGACATCATACACTTAACACTCTCAAGTAGTGTTTTGTTCATTCTCTGCTAATTCATTTTGTTGTGGGGTGTCGGGTACAATGCCTAGCTATTCCATTAGTTCTGATCTGGATGAGTATCCTTCTTGATCTGTTTTATTTTCCTTTAACACAATCCTCAAAGAACTCCAGTGGCTAAAATCTGATTTGTCAAAGATCCACTGCTTAATAGTTCAAGCAATCCTTTTTCATTGACATGACCAAGCCTTTGATTCCAAATATCAGTCTGATTCAGTCAGGTCCATGGTTCCCACTACTGTATTCCCTAACAACACGTAGATACCTCTCGTTTTAATGCCTTTCATTATCACCAATGCTCCTTTTGTAATATTCAATTTTCCATGTTCTGGTCTGGATGAGTATCCTTCTTGATCTAGTGCTCCCGGAGAATTATATCTCTTTACTTTAGGTGCATACCTGACATAACGTAAGGTTCTTTCAGCTCCATCATAAATTTTGAGTCGAATGAAACCTATCCCTTGAATTTGACATGCCTTGTTATTTCCAAGAAGAACCTGATCACCATGTAATTATTCAAAGGATTGGAACCAGTTTCTGTTTGGTGTGAAATGGAATGTACATCCACTGACTAGTATCCAACAATGTTCATCCTTCACCTTAGACATATAGAGAACATCAGCACTTTGGTATCCCACTATCCCTCATCTACAAATGCAGCATCTGCATGTTCATTTGGTTTTTCATAGTGGTTTTTCCTTTCGGGACAGTACTTTCTAACATGTCCTGGCTTGTGACAATGGAAGCATTCGATCAAATTCCCTTTGGACTTAGACCTGCTTATTTTCTTATTCTTAGTTTCTCTTTTTCCGGCCTTCCTCTTACTTTTAGGCTATCTACAGTGCTTGTCTCTGGTTTGTCCACTATGTTATCTGAGTCCTTAAACTTGAGGGCACTCTGAACATCATCAAGAGTTAATGAATCCCTTGAATATTTCAAGGTTTCTACGAACGTTGCATATGCCTTTGCGAGGGAGTTCAAAAAAATGATGGCTTTATCCTCTTCTTCCAACTTGACACCGATGGTTTCAAGATCAAGAATCAACTTGTTTAAGTCATCCACATTATTTCGAATCTCTCCTCTTTGGATTAAGTCATCCACATTATTTCGAATCTCTCCTCTTGAATCCAAAGAATTTCCCCTTTAGATAAAGGCGATCTTGAAGAGACTTGGTCATGTAGATTTGTTCAAGTCTAAATCAGATATCAGGCGTAGTCTTTTGGAAGAAACTTCCCTCAATACTTTAACATAGAGATGGAGAGTTATTCTACAGAAGACTAGCTCCATATTTTTTTATTTCTCTTCGGTAGTAAGTGCATCTGGTAGATTCTTTTCTCCACCAAGGGCTTTTGAAACCTTCTGCTGAAAAATATTGGCATACATTCTTCGCCTCCATAATCCAAAGTCAGTCATTCCTTTGAAGCATTCTAGTTTGATCTTGGTGGCCATCGATGATCACAATAGAGATCGAATTATCTGAGATCAAATCAAGTGATCAATACAAACGAGTTGGATCTGATACCAAAATGTTAAGACACAATCCAAGAAATCCCTTGAGTTGTGTTCCACGATCACCTGTGATGAGGATAGCAGTAGAAGGATAACAACACACAAAAAACGAAATTAAGAACTCCAAGTTACGTGGTTTGGTTATCATTTGGGATATGGACAGAAATGGAGCCAGCAACTAGAAAATTAATACCTGCAAATCGATGGCAGGAGAAGTGGAAACTAAACAGGGATTCCACGTCATTTATTTGTTGAGAATTTGGAGGATTATGTCATCTGGGATAGGGTCAAAATACCTTCTGACCCATCTAGTTCCATTTCCAGGATGTTCATCACCCATGTTAATCTGCATATTGCAACATTAATAAAAGACAATGATTTCACAACGTTAGTATTAAATTGGTGCACTGCATATATATCCACAGCTGGCCACATCAAAGTACATTGGGACTGGATTAGCCAAATAGTCTTTGACAAAGATTACAATTGCAAATAAATGTATACAACTTTAAGAGAAAATTACCATGTCATGCACATTTTTCTTATTCAATAATATTTTCTGCTTCTTTGTTTCTTCCAAGTTCAATCTGAGTCCATTCATACCTCTTACTTTGATCTTGGATATTAACACTTCTGTGTTGTGTTTATTTGTTTCTACGAAACGGTGTGTAAGTTTCAATCAAAAAACACAAACAATTCATTAACAACATTGAAAGAGAATGGTGGAATGTCACCTGCTTCCTCCTCCCCTCTCTGGGCTGTTGTACGGAGCCTGAGGAGTGTGTGCTGTTGAATGGAACCTGGGAGAACAAGTGTGTTGTTAGGCTATTATGTAGGCCTGCAACTGCCTCCCGCACCTCTACATACACTCAGTTTTCATTCTTTCCTCAAAGTTTTTAAATTAAAAAACATGATGTGGTAGAATAAACGTAGGATCCATTGAAATGTTATTATATGATAAATATTAGGTTTAAAATTTATTTCTTTTTCGTAAAACAATTTCAGATACTTAATTCAACCGATTTGTACACTATATGCAAAACTCGTCTTATCATATTTAAAACAAAATTTAAATACAATAAAATTTGAAAAAATCAGAAGTCGTTCACACGTCTCTCTCCTCCAATTTTCTCTCTCCTACATCTCCATCGCCACATCAACCTCATATTCCGAACACCTCGTTGCAGGAAAATTAAATGGAATACATATTCAGATCTTCTTGATGAGACCTACATTTCTATACCAATTTTACAAGGTTTTGTTGCGACTTCCGAAAACCTGCCGGAGACCGCCTCCTTCTTTCGTTGACTTCGACCACGTTTCCGGAAAAATTAAAAGAGAAATATTCGGTACCCTCCCGACGAGATCTAAGTTTTTATACCAATTTTGTAAGGTTTTGTTGAGCCTCGGGAAGTCATCGGAGACCGCCGCCGTGCCGCCGCCATGGCCTGTTCTCGCCACGGCGTCACCTGATCTCGTCGATATTTTTATGTTGAGGTCGAGGAGTTTTATATTAAATCTTGTTTCCAGCCTTTTGTCTATTTCAGATATGGACAAAAATGGAGCCGGTAACTAGAAAATAAGACGTCAAACAGTTGACACTTTAAGAAAAAGTGTGTAATGTTTGAACGGAGTTAGGAAGAAAAAGTGTTCTTACTCCTCCCCTCTCTGTGTTGTTGGACGGAGCCTGAGAAGTGTGTACTGTTTGAACGGAGTTAGGAAGAAAAAGTGTGTTTTTGAGCCTATTATGTATGCCTGCAACTATCTTCCGTGCCTCTACGTACACTCCGTTTTCATTCTTTTCTCAATGTTTTTAAAATTAAAAAAATGATGTAGTAGAATAAACATATGATCCATTGTAATGTTATTTATATGAAACATATTAGATTTTAAAATTTTATTTCATTTCCAGAAAACAATTCCCCAAAGACCTAATTCAACCGATTTGTACAATATATGTAAAAACCGTCTTATCATATTTAAAACAAAAACACAAACTACTCATTAACAAGATTGAAAGAAAATGTTGGGATGTCACCTACTTACTCCTCCCTCTCGATGCTGTTGGACGGAGCTTGAGGAGTGTGTGCTGTTGGAACGGGACCTGGAAGAACAAGTGTGTTGTTGAGGCTATTATGTAGGCCTGCAACTGCCTTCCACGTCTCTACGTACACTCAATTTTCATTCTTTACTCAATATTTTTAAACTAAAAAAATGATATAGTAGAATAATAATAGGATCCATTGTAATGTTATTATATGAAACATATTAGATTCTAAAATTTTATTTTCATTTTTCATACAAGAATTCACAGGGACCTGATTCAATCGATTTGTGCACTATATGTAAAACCCGTTTTATCATATTTAATAAATAAATAAATAAAATAAAATTTGAAAAATCAGAAGTCATTCACATTGTCTCTCTCATCCTATTTTCTCTTTCGTCCTATTTTCTCTCTCCTCCATATCCATTTCCGACCTCCACATTCAACATCAGATCCCGACCACCTCGTTGTCGGAAAAAGTAAATGGAATACATATTCATAATCCTCTCGACGAGACCTACCTTTCTATACCAATTTTTCAGGGTTTTGTTGCGACTTCTGGAAGCCCGCCGGAGACTGCCACCTTCTTTCATCGATTTCGACCACCTTGTTGCCAGAAAAATTAAAAGAGACACATACTCGATACCCTCTCGGCAAGATCTATGTTTTTATACCAATTTTGTAAGGTTCTGTTGCACCCAAGAAAGTCACCGAAGACCGTCGCCATGGCATGTTCTCGTTGCCGCCGCCTCCTGTTCTCACCGTAATTTGTATGTTGAGGTCGAGGAGGTTTATATTAAATCTTATTTCCAGCCTTTTCGACTAATTGGATATGGACAGAAATGGAGCCGGTAACTAGAAAATAAAACGTGCAAAGCGATGACAAGAGATGTGGAAACTAAACATGGATTCCACGTCATTTTTTTTGTTGAGAATTTGGAGGATTATGTCATCTGGGATAGGGTCAAAAGACCTTCTGACCCATCTTGTTCCATTTTCAGGATGTTCATCACCCATGTTAATCTGCATATTGCAACATTAATCAAAGACAATGGTTTCACGACGTTAGTATTTAAATTGGTGCACTGTATATATATATCCATAACTCGACATATCAAAGTACATTGAGACCGGATTAGCCAAATAGTAATTGAAAAAGATTACATTTGAAAATGAAATGTATACAACATTAAGAGAAAATTACCACGTCATGCACAATTTTTCTTATTCAATGAGATTTTCTCCTTATTTGTTTCTTCGAAGTTCAATCTAATTCCGTTCATACCTCATACTTTGATCTTAGATTTAACATATCCGTGGTGTGTGTGTTTGCTTCTAAGAAACAATGTGTGAGTTTTAATCAAAGAAGACAAATTACTCATTAACAAACATCGAAAGAAAATGGTGGGATGTCACATGCTTACTCCTCCCCTCTCCGTGTTGTTGGATGGAGCCTGAGAAGTGTGTGCTGTTTGAACGAAGCATGGAAGAACAAGCGTGTTGTTGAGGCTATTATGTAGGCTTGCAACTGCCTTCCGCGCCTCAACGTACACAAAGTTGAGGTAAAAGTATGGGGGCTG
Source organism: Dorcoceras hygrometricum (assembly GCA_001598015.1). Classification (NCBI taxonomy): domain Eukaryota; kingdom Viridiplantae; phylum Streptophyta; class Magnoliopsida; order Lamiales; family Gesneriaceae; genus Dorcoceras; species Dorcoceras hygrometricum. The sequence continues at coordinate 283,533 of KV011879.1, forward strand.
CACTTGCTGCAATTGAGCTCTACCTTTCAAAAGTTATGGTTGGCTGATATTTTTCGGGATCGTGACTTGTCGATTGGACTATGTACACCCACCAAGAAAACTGGCTTTCTCGATTTCATTAGAGGGTGATGAAATTGTTAAAATATTGGGAGGATAATCATAAAACTAAATGATCATGTTTTATATCTTGACGCTTTTTTCATAAATAGTTAGTAATGCTTGTCTATTTCCTTTCAGTAAATACTGCTATCAAAATGTCTTCAATTAAAACCCACTCGCTGCTATAATGAAGAGCAATAAATTGACTGGCGCTAACTACTGGATTGGTTGCACAACCTCAAAATTGTGTTGTCTTCGGAGAAGTTCCTCTACACGCTAGAGAACAGCCCTCCGAAGGAGGCCACACTGGTGTCAGTCCTAAGGAGCTGACGAAATTGGAGACATGGTGCGACCATGATCTCAAGGCACGGTGCTACATGTTGGCTTCTATGTCCAATGAATTGCAGTGGTGATTTGAGGGCACTATGCAGGCTGCTGAAATCCACATGCATCTCAAAGAGCTGTACTGGGAGAAATCACGAGTTGAGAGGTTCACTACAGTCAAAGAGCTTATGACTAGTCGCATGCACGAGGGGACTTTGGTCCGTGAGCATGAGGTTCGTATTGGGCTCATTAAAAAATTAGTGGGCCTCGTATTAGAGTAGGTGCCCAACTAGCCAACTTGTGGCATGTGGGTTCTTGTTGACTCTATGTATAACGATCTTTATTTATGAAATTTGCAGTCTTTATGACATTCTTTATCTTCATTATTATGATTACAATTGTTGGATAAAGACATTGAAGCACTATAGTATATGTGAGATGTGATGGTGGATTTGATGGCTATCATAAAACACATCTAATAGTCACTGTGTATTCTAAACTAGTTCCTAGTCGATTGGGTCGTCCAAAAGAGGATAAGGGCCGCCCAAGCTTGACTAGCATCTGCGATGCAAAGTACCACGCTTCATTGGTAGGAAACATAGTGATGTTCTGAGCATGCAAATGGATAGTGACCTGGTAATCTATCGAACTATCCTTGCTCGGACTTTTCAAGTGGTTATCATTTGTCGAGTGGATTAAGTCTGAGGTCTTGGTTGTACAGATTAGTCCTCATTACTCGAAACGCCATTGAGACTCTACATGATATGTAGCGATCGGACTATTCTTAAACTAAATTAAGGACTTTGTGGTTCGAATTGAAAAGTGAGAAAATTTCAATCTTAACATAAATTGATACTTCACTATGCCCCTTCTTCCTCTACCTCTTCCTGCCATATCTGTATGGGTATCCCAAATCCACCACAATTCTATTATGAGATATTACTTTTATGCTAGAACATGAAATAAAACTCACAAATATGGAAGCGGCTGGCGAGAGCTGTCTCAGACTGGAAGAGTGTTTATTTCAAGGACCATGCTCTGATACCAACTGTAGCGACCGGACTTTTCTTAAACTAAATTCAGAACTTTGGGGTTCGAATTGGAAAGTGTTAAAATTTCAATTTATAACATAAATGGATACTTCAATACGCTTTCTGGACTAAATTGGAATTGTATCTAAAATTTAGTTTAATGAACGGTAACAATTCTGCTCAAATACTGTGTGGAACATCATATACAAGATAATGCCAATTCAGAGTTAGATTTCAACAAAACGAAGAATTAGAAATATGAATAAGTACAAAAACTATAACTAGAGTTCTGTACATCAAAATCTGAATAATAAAAGAACGAAACGTAAATGTCATCCACGATAAACAATCTCCATCTCTGATCAGATCTCACCATCCAGCTCCTGTGAAACATTACCTGCACTCAAGAAAAACTAGTGAGCCTAAGGCTCAGCAGGTAAAATCTGGAATATCGAGAACATATAACACATGCAACGATATCTATTACTTTACTGAGATCTGAATCTGAATAGCTTAAAAAAATAAGCTAAATACGATGAACTGTCAAACCTTGAAATGTATGAAAGCATACATATATACATTCTGAAATCATTTTCTTTAAGCTTGGTGATTAAAATCACACCGAGCTCTATTCTTTTCTTTTCTGGTAATTATGACAGAGACACCTGTACAGTTGGTCCATTCGTTTGATAAAAGTATCATCTGATATCAGGGGGTTGGGATAAATCCCATCTATATGAAGGGGTATACAGATCCGTCAATCCGTAATCCTGATCCTTCCTGTTGTTGAAGGGGCACACTGGTTCGTCAGCCAGGCACTCACCCTTCCTCTGGGACCATCTGTTACCTAAGGCATAATCTATAAAACTTTTCTGTAATACGTTTATGTAACATTCTTTCTGCTCTTTCTTTCTTAAATCTGTTTTTCTTTTCATTCTGGTACGGTTTCTAGTTTTATAGTTCTAATGATATTCTGGAACACTTTGAGAATTTCTGTAATACTTGCGAAGATGAAAACTGAATAAAATCACTCGAATATGTTCGAATGAATCGAATTAATATTTCGAAATGAAGCTAAAAAGAATAAGGAATTCAAATCGAGAATTTCTGTATTTATCGAATCAGTTTTGAACAAAAGATAGGTGGAATCTGAATCGCACACAAGTATCTCAACGAAGAAGAAAAGATTCAGATTCTGACTATTGGTCAACTCAGATGTCAACTAAATTAAATATTCATTTAGATATCAATTGTCAACCGTAGTCAACTCAGATGTCAATGGTCAATCACAATAGTGTTAACCAAATTCAGATTTGAAACAAGACTCGCATCTGAACTTCGAATAACGTAGAAACAGAACTCTTAACTTAGAATCTCTACAATATAGAAATTCAGCTTTTGGTTTAAGAACCAGATTTCATACTTAACCATGAACACAAACACGAACAAGAAGGTTTCCTTAGTCTGAAGAATCAAAAGATCTCAAGAAATTTCTGGAAAACATTGAATAAGCTATTTTTAAGCTACTTTGAAGAAAATCTTTGGAATCCTCAAGAAACTACTGGACGAACATCATCAAACCATCTTCTAAAATATTTTCTGAATCAAAATACAGTAAACACGTACTTTTTCATAAAAACAAAGCATGAACTTTTCTGGGTTTTGAAGAACAGTCGTAGCTTCCTTCAAATCTAAATCTCATACAAACATACAAACAGAACTGAATATATGCTTTCATGAGTGTAGCAAGAAACAGAGTTTTCTTGCCTGTATTATGCAACACAATTACAGATGGAATCTGGCAAATCACGTACGCACCGCTTGTCTCCTTCAAAAAGCTTTGAAAGGTTTTGCTCGGCTTCTTCATAGAGAGCACCGCTTGAAAATGTTTTGTTTGAGAGATAATGATATATGATGTGGCTAACATCCTATACATATCAATTAAAATGCCTAAAGAAGAGACACGTTTACTCAATATGTCAAAATCTTTTGAAAGTGCTACATTTTAAAGTAAAATCTGATGCTATAGAACCGAACCATTTTATTTAAAAAGAAGGATTAAATTGTCTTGTAAGGATCGACCAAATAGCTCCTGCAATTGCATTCTCAAATTTGAAATTCAACCGAAATAACAGTTGAATAAAATAGCATTTCAATTTAATCTCTCAAATCTTATAACTTTCTAATTGTGGCTTTAAAAGATTCTGATCGTTACAATCTACCCTCCTTAAAAGAATTCATCCCCAAAATTACTTACTTAAACAGATCTGTGTAGCTACTTTGCATAACAGTTCGACTTCCCACGTAGCTTCTCTTTAGTGTCATTTGCCCACTAAATCTTGATCATAGGGATAATCCTATTTCTTAACTTACGATTCTCTCTTAACAGAATCTTCTCTGAAACTTCTTCATAAGTCAGATCTGACGATAACTGAATAGGCTCATGCCTAAGAACATGTGAAGGATTCACAATGTATTTCCTCAAAGCTGATATGTGAAACACATTATGCATTGTTGACAACTCTGGAGGCAATCCTAGTCGGTAAGCTAAAGTTCCGATTCTTTCCATAATCTAAAATGGTCCAATAAATCTAGGACTCAACTTTCCTTTTCGTCCAAATCTCATAATACCCTTCATAGGTGCTACCTTCAAAAACACATGATCTCCTATTTCGAAATTTAGATATCGACGACGGCTATCTGCATAGCTCTTTTGTCTACTCTGTGCTGTCTTCATTCGATCACGTATTCTTTTAAAGGCTTCAGCATTCTGTCTATAATATCTGGTCCTATCTCTGTTCTTTCACCTACATCATCCCAATGTATCGGTGATCTACATTCCCTTCCATACAGAGCTTCGTATGGAGCCATTTCAGTCGAAGCTTGGTAACTATTGTTATAGGTGAACTCAACTAAGGGCAATTTAGAATCCCAGCTATCTGCAAAGTCGAGAACACACGAACGAAGCAAATCTTCCAATGTTTGAATAACTCTTTCTGATTGTTCATCTGTCTGTGGATGGAACGCTGTACTGAAAGTTAACTTAGTTCCCATGGATTTATGTAGGCTTTTCCAAAACATCGAGGTAAATCTGGGATCTCGATCCGATACTATAGAACTTGGAATTCCATGGAGTCTGACTATTTCCTTAACATATTATTCAGCATACCTATTTAGACCATACATCATCTTAACTGGCAAAAAGTGTGCTGACTTGGTTAATCTATCAATGATAACCCATATAGCATTAAATCCATGGAGTGTCCTAGGTAATCCTACAACGAAATCCATTGCTATATTATCCCACTTCCATACTGGTATAGGGAGAGGCTTTAACATCCCAGCTGGTCTCTGATGCTCTGCTTTAACTTGCCCACAACCTATTCTGGTATCTCACAATTCCCCCTTCTGTCGTATAAAGATTTCCTCCGCTATCTTCATCCTGTTTCTTCCACTTCTGAAGTTGATCATCCCTTGCTTGACCATCTCTAATCCGATCTTTCAAAGTAGACTGGATCGTAAGAACTGATAGCTTAGCATCATTCTCTTTTGTGACTATTCCTAGTTCAAATTCTAACTCACGATCTGGGGGTAGACCTGAGATATCTTCTGGAAAGACATCTGAAAAATCGTTTACTACTTCTACGTTTTCCAACACAGTCTTCTTATCTTGTTCTATCGATAGAGCACTTACTAACAATCCTTGACATCTGTTTCTTAAACACCTCTGAGCTTTCAAAGCTGATATTATCTTAAGGGTGCGGTCAGATCTGTTAGCTTTGAACAAAAATGAAATCCCATCAGGCATCTTAATTTCAACAGATCTCTGTTTAAAATATATGATGGTTCCATACTTAGTTAACCAATCTATTCCCAAGATTAAATCAAACTCAAGCATCGGCAATACTATCAAATCTGCATGAACAATATTCCTCTGTAGCTTAAGTTCTATATTTCGTATAATGTGATTGGTTACTATACTTTCTCCCAAATGAATCTGAACACAAGATCCTACATCAACTACTTCTTGTTTAACTGGTAATTTCTTAGCAAATCTTTCTGATACAAAGGAATGAGTGGCACCAGAATCTAACAAAGCTAACGTAGACATACTAGAAACAACGATCTTACCAGTCACAACCGTCGTATCTGTAGGAGCTTGTTCTGCTGTCATGACATACGCCATGCTGGTGATGAGTTGTTGCTTCTGGGGGCAATTCTTAGACATGTGGCCGCTTGTCCACAAATAGTAACATACATTATGCCCAAAACAACATTGGCCAGCGTGATTCTTCTTGCAGGTTGCACATGGTGGCCTATTCCCAGCTTTGGGAACAGTAGAAATGGGCTGTGCTGCTATAGGCCCTTCCCCTTGAATCCCTTGTTGATTATTGTTTGGTTTCTTGGATTGCCTACGATCTTTATTCTGGAAATCTTGACGTTTTAACTGTCATTCATCCTCAATCGCTTTCCAATCCTGCTCATCCCGTAGGGCCTTATTCACAGCTGCTCGATAATCTACTGGTTCTGTAAGTCTAACATCATGCTTAATCATAGGCTTCAACCCATTTATAAAGTGTCGAATCTTAACCTCTGCATTTGTCCCAATTAGAGGAACAAAATATCATCCCCCCTCAAACTTGCGGATATAATCCCGCATTGGCATACCTTCCTGCTTAAGAGTCAGTAACTCATTTTGCAGCTCCTCCCTCACATCCGCAGTAAAGTAATGCTCATAGAATACTCTCTTAAATTCCTCCCAGGTGAGCATCTTCAAGTCTACTGTCAACTTGGCTCCTTTTCACCATATCATGGCATCTCCCCTCAGCATATATATCGCACACCGAGGCCTTTCTAAATATGTCAGATGCAAATACTCGAAGATTACTTCCATGGACTTGATCCAGCTCTCAGCTATAAGCGGATCAGTAGAACCAGCAGACTCCTGAGGTCGTTGTCTCTTGAACCACTCTTGAGGGTCTTCTCTAATGATCATTCTTCCTGATGATTGACCATTCCCTTGATTAGTTTGGTCAACCAAACGTTCTAACAGTTGAGCCATACTAGCTAAAACAGGGTTGGTACCCTCTGATTCACTGTCTCCTTCTGTAGTAACCCTTATTCCTCTACCTCGTCCTGCCATATCTGTATGGGTAGCCCGATCCACCACAATTCTATTATGAGAGATTACTTTTATGCTAAAACATGAAATAAAACTCACAAATTTAGAAGCGGCTGACGAGAGCTGTCTCAGACTGGAAGAGTGTTTATCTCAAGAACCATGCTCTGATACCCACTGTAGCGATCGGACTATTCTTAAACTAAATTAAGGACTTTGGGGTTCGAATTGAAAAGTGTGAAAATTTCAATCTTAACATAAATGGATACTTCACTACGATTTCTGAACTAAATTGCAATTGTAACTAATATTTAGTTTAATTTAATGAACGGAAACAAATCTGCTCAAATACTGTGCGGAATATCGTATACGAGATAAGGCCAATTCTGAGTCAAATTTCAGCAAAACGAAGAATCATAAATCTGAATAAGTACAAAAACTATAACTAGAGTTCTGTACATCAAAATCTGAATAATAAAAGAACGAAACGGAAACTGTCGTCCACGATAAACAATCTCCATCTCTGATCAGATCTCACCATCCAGCTCCTGCGAAACATTACCTGCACTCAAGAAAAACTAGTGAGCCTAAGGCTCAGCAGGTAAAATCTGGAATATCGAGAACATATAACACATGAAACAATATCTATTACTTTACTGAGATCTGAATCTGAATAGCTTAAAAAAAATAAGCTAAATACGATGAACTGTCAAACCTTGAAATGTATGAAAGCATACATATATACATTCTGAAATCATTTTCTTTAGGCTTGGTGATTAAAATCACATCGAGCTCTATTCTTTTCTTTTCTGGTAATTATGACAGAGACACCTGTACAGTTGGTCCATTCGTTTGATAAAAGTATCATCTGATATCAGGGGGTTGGGATAAATCCCATCTATATGAAGGGGTATACAGATCCGTCAATCCGTAATCCTGATCCTTCCTGCTGTTGAAGGGGCACACTGGTTCGTCAGCCAGGCACTCACCCTTCCTCTGGGGACCGTCTGTTACCTAAGTCATAATCTATAAAACTTTTCGGTAATACGTTTCTGTAACATTCTTTCTGCTCTTTATTTCTTAAATCTGTTTTTCTTTTCATTCTGATACGGTTTACTGGTTTTATAGTTCTGATGATATTCTGGAACACTTTGAGAAACTTTATAATACTTTCGAAGATGAAACTGAATAAAATCACTCGAATCTGTTCAAATGAATCGAATTAATCTTTCGAAATGAAGCTAAAAATAATAAGGAATTTAAATCAAGAATTTCTGTATTTATCGAATCAGTTTTGAACAAAAGATAGGCGGAATCTGAATCGCACACAAGTATCTCAACGAAAAAGAAAAGATTCAGATTCTGACTGTTGGTCAACTCAGATGTCGATGAAATTAAATAGTCATTCAGATATTAATGGTCAACCGTAGTCAACTCAGATGTCAATGGTCAATCACAATAGTGTTAACCAAATTCAGATTTGAAACAAGACTCGCATCTGAACTTCGAATAACGTAGAAAAAGAACTCTTAACTTAGAATCTCTACAATATAGAAATTCAGCTTTTGGTTTAAGAACCAGATTTCATACTTAACCATGAACACAAACACGAACAAGAAGGTTTCCTTAGTCTGAAGAATCAAAAGATCTCAAGAAATTTCTGGAAAACATTGAATAAGCTACTTTTAATCTACTTTGAAGAAAATCTTTGGAATTCTCAAGAAACTACTGGACGAACATCATCAAACCATCTTCTAAAATCTTTTCTGAATCAAAATACAGTAAACACGTACTTTTTCATAAAAACAAAGCATGAACTTTTCTCGGTTTTGAAGAACAGTCGTAGCTTCCTTCAAAATCTAAATCTCATACAAACATGCAACCCGAACTGAATATATGCTTTCATGAATGTAGCAAGAAACAGAGTTTACTTGCCTATATTCTAAAACACAATTACAGATGGAATCTGGCAAATCACGTACGCACCGCTTGTCTCCTTCAAAAAGCATTGAAAGGTTTTGCTCAGCTTCTTCATAGAGAGCCCGCTTGAAAATGTTTTGTTTGAGAAATAATTATACATGATGTGGCTAAAGTCCTATATATATGAATTAAAATGCCTAAGGAAGAGACACGTTTACTCAATATGTCAAAATCTTTTGAAAGTGCTACTCCATTTTAAAGTGAAATCTGATGCTATAGAACTGAACCATTTTATTTAAAAAGAAGGATTCAATTGGCTTGTAAGGATCGACCAAACAGCTCCTGCAATTGCATTCTCAAATCTGAAATTCAACCGAAATAACATTTGAATAAAATAACATTTCAATTTAATCTCTCAAATCTTATAACTTTCTAATTGTGGCTTTAAAAGATTCTGGGCGTTACATGATAGGTGCCTCACTTTGACCCGTTTATCAACTCAGTTGGGGTCACCAGGTGGCGGGATTGGTTGAGGTCCCGATGCATGTAGGGTTCGATGCTTCGTTGTCGAGAATTCACCGCTCGCCCTTGTGCGTAGATATCCTATACTATCTGAGAAGATAATAGTGTGACAAATATCTGGCAAGAGTACTAGATGTGTTTTAGGTAAATGGGTTTACCTAGTATCACATGCGATGTCAATATTTGATCTCCAAGATGTATGCATGGCTATCGAATCTCTAGTGGCTCTCGATTTATCAATGGTCGTTGATTAGATCGGGATATTTGAGTTGAAAGAACCGTAATGTACACTAACCAGACCGACTGGTTCTTGCAGGCACTATCGATGATACCTAGGGATCATGGGATGATGTTGCTAGATGCTTTACCATGATCCGATAGGTAAGTCCGAAATGTGTTTTCGGAGTCACAAAGAGTTGTGATCTCATGGCTAGTTGTATCCCTGAACCATTGAGGGTCACATAAGTACTGGTTTCTCAATTCTCGTACGAAAATTATGCTCAATTTGTTGAGTATAGTAGGAGGAAGGATGGAAGTGTGACTTCCTAAAATTAACTGGGGATGGAAATGTGATTTCCTTAAATTAGCTTGGACTAGTATGACTATCCTTAAAACTGATAAGAGCCTAACTGCTATTTTGGATTAGATGGTATAAAAAATTGTTTTCACATCATAATATTCAGTTTTGTAAACTGTTTAGATTAGTCAGATCTGATCGTCGATCGGGATTATGATGAAATATAATGATGTACTTGAAACCAATGTTCCCTGGGCCTGGGCCCGACCCATGTCCATTAACCTGGTTTAAGCCCATGGAAATAAATAGGGGTCTTGGGGTATTCATTTTCTTCGCACCAAAATTTGTATTGACGACCAACTCTACAAGTTTGGTTGAGAACTATCCCCTTTAGTTATTTTTCTTTCCCTTCTCCTCCTCGCCTCCTTCCCCCGCCGTCGTTCGCCACCGTCGTCGGAATTTGTTCCGACCGTCTGGGAAAGGCGATTCCGTTCGCAGAACTTTCGCTGGTTTTCTAGTGCAAACAAGCGAAGGAATTGAGATTCTGGTCGTGGAACGGATTGAAAGGCCGGAGTTGTTCAACCGTTGAAGTGCTATCTACCTTTTGTGGAATAGTCGGAGCCATACGCCTATTCTCCACGGAGGTAACTCCCAAAACATCCTATGTATGTTTAGATTCATTTTAGTGTATTGACCATTCCTGGGCTGTTCAAAATTTTAAATCTTCCGCTGCGCCCCGGGAGAGGGATCCGGATCCGTCGCTGCGCCAACACTCAAACTCGCACTTCAACATGAACTGTCTGTGGATTTGATTCTCCTCTTCCTCCCCGTTGTATTCGACCTTTCGTGGTCAAATTCAACATGAAAAATCTGGATGCTACCCTTGAAGAGTTGGTAAACGTGTTTGTCGTGTTTGAGGGGACCATGAAGAAGGACAAGCCCGTCCTCCTCCTGGGCTCTTCTTCGTATGTGAAAAAGGGTCCCAAACGCAAGGGTAAGAAGCGTTATGCCCCTATGAAGGAGGAGAAGCCCAACAAGAAGCACAAGGGGAAGGCTCCTAAGCCCAAAGACTAAGGACGTTTGTCACCATTGCCATAAGCCTGGGCATTAAAGGAGGAACTGTCGGGATTACCTCGAGCAGTTGCAAACTGCGAAATGCATATTCTACATTGAAATAAATATGTCTCTTAACTATACCTCTTGGGTACTTGATACCGAATGTTGATCTTATATCTGTAATAACTTGCAGGTAATGACAAGAAGTCAATGGCTTAGGATGGATGAGACCCACTTGAGGCTGGGAAACGGAGCAAGGGTTGATGTCGTAGCCATATGAGAAGTTTATTTATTTCTGAATTCTAGTTTAAGTTGTTGTTAAAGGATGTTTTATTCGTTTCTGATTTAGTAAAGAACATTATTTCCATTTCTATGCTTAATACTGATGGATAGTCTTGTCATTTTGCAAATTCGATTTGCAAAATTTATAAGAATGAATGTTTGATTGGAATTGAGGAATGCGAAAACAATCTCTACAACTTAAAATTAAGAGAAGTTCCAACTCTCGACGTGGAACACACACAACAACAAGTAAAAGGAAGTATGATAGTCTAAACCCGAACAACTTTGGCATGATAGACTATGTCATATTTCCTTAAGAGGATGAACAAGTTGATTGGGAGTGACATATATAATATGTCTGATATTAACTCCATTCCAACACATGAGTCCTGTCTCAAGGGAAAGATTACTAAATTGCTCTTCAAGGGCAAGCTTGAACGTGATCAAGACCTATTGGACTTGATCCATACTAACGTGTGCGACCCACTTAGCATTGGTACTAAGTCCAGCCACACCTACTTCATCACCTTTATCGATGATTACTCTAGGTATGGTTGCTTGTACTTAATGAAGCACAAGTCTGAATCCTTTGAATGGTTCAAGGAGTTCAAGGTGGAAGTACAAATCAACTGTGAAAAAGTATTAACACTTTGATCCACTCGAGATGGAGAATACTTGAGTGTCGAGTTTCAAGAATATATTAAGGAGAATGTGATTCTCTCACAGTGGGCCCGTCCTGCTACACCACAACTCAATGGTGCAGCGGAGTGTCGTAATCGAACCTTGTTGTATATGGTGCGATCTATGATGAGCTTCATTGAACTTCCTACCTTGTTTTGGGGCTACACGCTGGAAACAACGATAATGTTGTGAAGAATTTCCAGACTAAGACGATGGATAAAAATCCATATGATATATGGATGGGCAAGCCACTCAAGTACTCGTATTTGAGGATTTGGGGATATCTTGCTTACGTGAAGCAGACAGTGGGAGATAAGCTGGATAATATATCCATATTATGCTACTTCATTGGGTATCCAAAGAAATCTATTGGATACTACTACTATCCCGATGAGACAAAAGTGTTTGTTTCTAGGAATGCCACCTTCCTAGAGAAGGAACTTCTACTAGATAGAAAAGACGAAATAGTTGAACTCGAAGAGGTTTGAGAATCAACTGAAGTACCAAGTGAGTCTCTCACACCTCAAAAAACAATCACTGATATGGACACACCTAGGAGATCTGAGAGGGTTCCTAGGGCTCCTGTTAGATATGGTTTTCTACAAGAGGATCAAAGTTATCCAACTGGTGTATGTGATCCAAGAACCTTCAAGGAGGTAATTTCCGATGCTGATTCTAATTTGTGGCTTGAAGCAACGCAATCTGAGATAGAATCGATGCTGGGAACCAAGTTTGGACTCTTGTAGATCCTCCTGAAGGATTAGTTCCTATTGGGTGAAAATGGATATACAAGAGAAAAATTGGGCCTGATGGTAAGGTACTGACCTACAAGGCTTGACTGATCATAGGCAAGGTGTTGGCTATGATGAAACATTTTCACCAGTCGCATTGTTCAAGTTAATTAGGATCCTGCTAGCCATAGTCGTATGGTACGTCTATGAGATATGTCAAATAGATGTGAAGACTATGTTCCTTAATGGAAACATTAAGGAAGAAATATTTATGATGTAGCCCAAGGGCTTCACATCTGTGGTAAATGAGCATAAAGTATGAAAACTTTAGAGATCGATATACGGTCTCAAACAGGCATCGAAAAGTTGGAATTTGAGATTCGATGAAACAATTAAGGAATTTGGTTTCATCAAGAATCCCGAGGAGCCAAGCGTATACAAAAAGATAGTTAAGAATGTTGCGACATTCCTTATACTTAATATCGACGACATTCTACTAATTGGAAATGATGTAGGAATGTTGCAGTCAACTAAAGTGTTGTTATCTGGTAGATTCTCGATGAAGGACATGGGTGAAGCATTCTACATTATAGGAATACGGATCTATAGAGATAGATCGACGACCATACTCGGACGTCGCCGTTGCCCATCACCGCCAGAATTCATCCGGCCATCTCGGCGAGGAGATTCCGTTCGCAGAAATTTTGCTGGTTTTCTAGTGCAAAACAACAAAGGAGTTGAGATTTCGGTCATGGACAACGGTGCGTTGATCCAGATTTAACCGTTGAACGCCACCTCCCTGCTGGAGTGGTCGTAGTCGAGCGCCAAGTCGCCATAGGTAAATCTTTCTAAACATCCTATGCATGTTTAGTGTTTATTTTATTCGCGTATGAGCGTTCCCGGGCACAAAATATTTAAACTTCCGTTGCGGCCCGGGAGTGAGATCCGGATCCTCCGTTGCACCAACACTTCAAGGGAGCTTCGTAATAGATCAGATGAGAGGCGTTCAGCTTAAAGGGGATCAGCTGAGAAGAAGAAGAATAAGCAAGAGTTAGTTAAAGAGAAGATCAGAGCAAAAGACAGGTGGAACAGCCAAGAGTAGATAGACTCAGATTAGACAGCTCAGAACAAATCAGCTCAGAGGTCATCATGTCAGAGCAAGTCAGATCATGAAAGCAGTTTGAACACGAGCTTACTGGAAACTAAATTAAAACAGTTCAAGCTGATTCTTTTGATATGTCCTCATCAGTTCAGAGAAAGTACAAAGATAATAAATAGCCTCACCAAAAGACAACAAGGACACAAAGTCAGAAACTTTACAGAAGCTTTTCAATAACCACAAACTTGTGTCAATTGTAACATCGGACCAGAGGCTATGTATAAGAGTTGAACTGAAGATTCAAAAAACGACCAGAGGAAGAGACGAGAGTGAGGAATGAGCACAAGATGAATACGAAGAATTATATAGTGCTGATATGCTGTAACAAAGAGGGAAGAAGAAAAGAGAAAAGGAAGCAGTTGATGATCAACAACAAGGAGCTTAATCGTCTACGTCGACTGCTTAGTCTATCAGCTTTGGAAGAATCACTTCCCAGTATATGAGGAAACACGAGAGTTTATACACTATAATTGACATATTCCTCACACATAGATTAACTCTCACATTTGAGAGCTGATAGCTGAATAGATTAGATGAGTGAATCACACTCCAAATCTACAAATAAAGTTTTCGCATAAAGACATTAAACTTTGTGTGTGTAGTATTTGAACAGAGACGTTAAATAAGTTCTTAGTGATATAGTTCACACAGCTTGCGAGCTGGTGTGTAGAAGAGTCTAGGAGTCTCAACTTTGGGCAGTGGATAAGTCGCAGCTGAGGTGGGTCTATATAGATGATGTAAGATCAAAGTCTTCTAGTAGAGCCTTCCAGTTCGAAAGAAGGGGAGACTTAGGAGATTCAGCTCCGAACTTCATAAATAAATCTCAGATGAGTTCTTACAGCTTTCAGCATACATTCATTCCTCTATGCATCACATGTTTTTAAAACCAACAACTTTCAGTTTCAAAATAAAGAGTATATCAACTTAGTTTTTATACCAGATCTGATATACTTCTCGGTGCTCATTGTTTTCAAGAACTAGAGCTATTGCAGGTTGTGATTTTACTTGATTAGATTGCATGTTGTCTCGTGCAGCTCTGCGATTTAGCTTAGGCGCAATCTGATCCGGTCTTATCACATCCATTGGATATTTTTCTGATCATAATTCAATATTAAAAAACTTAATGGCATATTATAAAGTAAAAATTATAAAAAAAACTTAAACTTCAAAAAAATTGAAATATTTTGCTTCTTAAAACTCTTAGTCAAAATTGTAGCGTCCCAAAATCCATAGGACCACAATTGTTAGTCTTTTTATTCTAAGGATCTATTTGATATTTGATCATCCAGATTTCAGTTCAAGCTAGTTTCAGTTGTTTAAATTGATTTCTTTTCTTCCAGCTTAGAAGCACGGCCCAGATGATTTCTAAAAGGATTTCGCCCCAAGCACAATCCCGAGCTTGAGCAATTTTTCTTTTAAATAAAATGTTTTTGGATGGGAGATTAGTTTTTATAAAAATGGTGTAGCAAGTTTACAAATTAAAATAGTAGTAGGGAGCTTTTATCAATTTGCAAGGATTTGGTATGGTAAACCATGCCTAATCATTGTACCTTCCACCTACTACAAATCATACTCCCATATATGATTGTTACGAGAGTTCTAGAGCTCATTTTGTTTACAAGAAAATTTTTCATTCTCTTTTAAAACCAGAAGCTCACAGAGTGTGCTTGAGAAGATTTCCAGCCAAGGCCATCTGTTCGTTGCGATTCTCAGCTCAGGCAAGTAAAATTGATTCTTGCTGCATCTAGAAAACATATATTGTTTCGTTGTTTTTTGTTGTGTGCTTGCCCGATGCATGTTTCAGTTCAATCAGTTCATGTTCATGTATAAGCTATGGATTCACGGCTTTGATGCTTTAGTCTTGAGGAAACTCACCAGTTATCATTTAGCAAAAGCAGTTGTGTTTACTGAGTTGGACAGATTTCAAATAAGATAAGCAAAAGAGAAGTTCTATTTTCTGGTGTGTTGTAAAAGTCATGGACATCGACTCTGAACGGATAGACGATGCTGGTTTGATCGGGACTATGTTCTGGACGAATAAGCTGAGCGGGTCTGTTTAGGGACTGTCTGAGCTGGTACAGTACCTTCGTTTCTAAGCAGATATGGCATATTTTCCTTGACCAGACTGCGTGATTCGTTGCTAAACTGATTGGGTTTCTCGAAGCTGAGTGACCTTCCAAGCTGAAATTCTTGCTCCGAAGCTTATGTTACTGTTTTACTACACGTAAGCTGTTTTCTTAGAACCAGATCTGTTTTTCCTATTCGTAAGATATTTTCTTTAGCCAAAACTGTTCTTCACGCCTGTGATCTGTTTTCACACCTGAGATCTGTTTTATGTAGCCAAAGCTGTTCTTTACGCCTGTGATCTGTTTTCACACCCGAATCTATTTTATGTAGTCAAATATGTTCTTTACGCTTGTGATCTGTTTTCTTTAACCAAAGTTGTTTTATGTTCATAAGCCGTTTTCTCTTCCAAGCTGGTTTCTGCTACCATCAGCTCGTTGCTCAGCTGTACACTTAGTAAAAATCTTTAAAGATAAAATGAGTTACATAGCAGTGAATCTACCAGTTTCAATGATCGATCTTCGATCAAGAGCAATGTATAATAGCTATTTCATCCAATTAAAGAAAGTAACTTTCAGTTTTAAGGGCTTATGACATAGAGGACCCGGTCAACCAGGAAGGGATCAAAGATTATGATATGACTATAATATCCCTTCATAAGAAGTTACTGAATTCAGATAAGATGCTAGCAAGCACCAGGACCAACAGAGAGCTTCTAGGCCATAAGTCACTCAGTATAAAATTGCGATTCGGATCTGATATCTGTCTTTTCAGTAGCAAGATTTCAGTTCAGACGACTTCCTTTAATTTTCGTATTATGATCAGTTATGCCTGCATTATATGACTTTTTTATCCTCAGTTTACTTGTTGAGCTCCTAGGTTCACTAGTTTTCCTGATGTAGGTGAGGCAGCTCAGGTGCCGGCGGATGGCGAGAGCTGAACCAGATTTGAGGGTTGCGTGTGTTTATCGAATGCCAGCGTTTTCCGCGAAGCCAGAGCTATTTTTGATCTTTTGTCGAAACTGTATTAAGATCATTACAACAATAGAGAATTCATATAGAGTTCAAGTAGTTGTAATATCTCATTTTGTAATCGAAACCAGAAGTTTCTTTTATTCCAAAGCTGTTTCTGCTATATTACTTTTGGCGCCATCTGTTTGTATATTGGTTTTTGTAAGGGAATACAGCTTACAACATTGCGCACTTAGTCCTTCTATTCCTTTTGATTATCCATTTAATCCATTCCGTTGATTCTCATGGGTTTGAGCGTCACAAAAATTGTAAAAATTTAGTATTTAGAAATTTAGAAAAGATATATATAATCCAGTGAACTAAGAAAGCGAAAACAATATTAAAGTCAACTGACTATTTCAATATCTATATTCTTTTAGTATATTTTTCAAAATCAATGTTGAATACCATAAGATTTTTCCATAAAGTTTGTAAAGTCGATGTTGAATATCTACTGATTCCTAAAATCCACAAAAGTCTGTAAAAATAATTAGTTCTCCTACACACCTATTAGAAATATTTTTAGTCCATTTAAATAATTTACCCAATTTTCAGAATGGTATTAATCAATCACTAATGCTATAAATTGGAAACGTGTACTTAGAATGAACGAACTATTCAAGAATTAAAAATTAGTGATATTCATCCAAAGCTATTTGTTGGAGCATTTTTTTGTTTTCCCTTTAACCACAGGTGTAATATTGCTTTCAATATTGAAATTTCATAGTTTTGAATCTTTTGATCTTTCTTTTTTAAAATAATTTGGGCCACTATTCGAAAGGCAGTATTCTAACAAATTCAGAATTTTTATATGAATCTCATTTTTGCTTTATACCAATGACGAGTTTTTGGCCAATTCTCTGTTTTATTTTTATTTTTTGTTTTGAAAAAATCGGTTGAAACCATCCAAAACTGTCATTAAAAGCAATATTCCAAAGAAATTCAGTTGAATTTGTAGCAAAATCATCCCAATAATAACGTGATAACCCCTCTTTATTTCTACATTATTCGTTGATAGCTGTTCGCATATGTTTCATTTTAATTTCACAATTAAATCAATAAAATTGGTTTTGCAACTTATTCAGAAAAGTTTCTTCGAGCTAGGGGCATTTTGGGAACCACACTGGAGTTTCTGCAAACAGAAATAGTGTTCTCTGAGTTATATATAGGCAATATTGGTCCCCATTCTTTTATTCTCTTTAAGACATAGGCCGCCAAGTGATCAGCTCATTTAACTGGGGACCACTTTTAAATAAATCATTTCTTATAATTTTATTTGATATATAAATATAGAACAAACATTTTTTTTGAGTAGTAAATTTTGTATTTATTATATATCTTAAAATACGTAGGATATTTTTAGAATAAGTGTTGGCTATGAAAATTATTGATGACTTTGGTATAAAAAAATAAAATACGCTGTATACATAATATATTGTAATATATTTAATATAAAAAATAAACTCAGGGAAGGTAATTTTTCCTAAAAAGGTCAAGACCCGGTGCCACGGCGGGTGAAGCTTTTGTTCCCAGGTTGCTTTTATTTCCTTTTTCGGATCACCCAAAAATATTGTTTGTAATTACATTTTTTTTCCTTTAGAAAGAATTCGAGCATATTTTAGAGACAATAATAGTATACATATACGACGGAATGCAATAATATGCCTTTTTATTCAACGGAACACAGAGGAGTCAGAAAAAAGTGCACCCAAAAAAATTAATGAATAAATTTTATATAGAATATATAAAGCAAGCATACCCTAACTAACCTCTGTTAAAGAATTTATATAATCTGATAATTTAAATTTCAAATTTAATTTGTGCACGGATATATGCCAACATGTGCTAGTAAGTGTTGTGGATTAAAATCTAAATGTCACTGAATACTTTTCTAAAATTAAAAATTTTCGTTTCTAGAGGAAAAGTCTTATAACTTTAAGATGAACTTCGAAGATAATTAGATTTAATAATATTTTGTCTTCCCAATTAATTTTAATTGGTCTATATAATTAATTCATGGACATGTAATATTATTTATGCTGTCTGTAATATTTAATATCAGGTTAATATTATGTACTGTGGAGTAAAATGGAGCATCGTGTGCTCTGGGATCCCGACGACATGTCATTTGATCCCAATCCGATAATTTAAGTCTGATGATAGAAACTTTGGACATAGATCCTACTATTTTGCGGCATCAGCTAGCATTATACGATGAAACTGTATAAAGTATTTTCGAATATTTTGATTCAGGTTTGGAAAATAAAACTCTACTATTCCGCGACATCAGCTAGCATTATGCGATGAAGCTGTATAAAGTATTTTCTAATATCAGGTTTGGAAAATATAATGACCACCGTACATTTTCAATATACAGTCAAGTCTGTAAGAATGTTATATAAATAATATATGACGGAATTTTGCTGCCTATATTGATTCTTGTATTTTTAAGGGAAAATACTTAGGTGAATTCAGATTTTATGTTTTATATCTCAGTCCACTTCAGTAATTTCAATTTTTAAAAAGTGTTTTTGTAGCCATAAAAACTAATTCCAAATGTATATATAATATATATTATTTAAGTGCGAACTTAATCCAAATACCAAATAAAATCTCACGTTCAATCTATAGATACTAGATAGTAGTGTGCTAGACGTACAATTTAACTCAACTCAAAATAATTGAGAAGAATATTCACACTCTTTTGAAATGCTATAAGGTTTCAAAGTTCGTATAATATATGAAATACATTAATATAGCTTGAGAAGAATATTCGCACTTGCCGCCGCGTTTTCATATTCGTAATATCTCCGATTTTCTGTTCGAGCTAGGGGCTTTTCAGGAACCGCACTGGACTCGTGGTCCCCATCAGTTTTTTATTCTCTTCAGACATAGGCTGCCAATTCAGTTTGGAATGGGGCCCACATAATGAAATGCGTGCAAGCCTATATAGCAGGCTAAAAACACATTGTTCTCCCAGCGTTTTCATATTCGTAATATCTCCGATTTTCTGTTCGAGCGAGGGGCTTTTCAGGAACCGCACTGGAGTTTCAGGAACCGCACTGGACTCGTGGTCCCCATCATTTTTTATTCTCTTCAGACATAGGCTGCCAATTCAGTTTGAAATGGGGCCCACATAATGAAAATGCGTGCAAGCCTATATAGCAGGCTAAAAACACATTGTTCTCCCATCGTTCAACAGCACACTTCTCAGCGCTAGCTCCGTCCAACAGAGGAAGCACGTGACATCCCACCATAGGAAGCAGGTGACATCCCACTATTTTCATTCAACGTTGTTAATGAATATGTATGTGTGTGTGTGTGTTTGTTTTTTTTTTTTATCGAAACACAGGGACTGTCAATACTAACACCCACCATTTTCCGAGGAGAAACTGTTAGTTATTTTGTCTTTAGTTCTTTTTGTTGAGTCGATGATGGAACACGTTTTGATGTTCAGGTACAGTATTTGAGTTAGCTTCAACGAATGATCTTATATGGTGTGATTTCAGACTATCTATGTGTTGGGTGCTTATTCGATGATAACTTTTGTTCGGACGGCTAAGGAGTAGGCGCTACTGCACTAATGATATCGTAGAAGCTTAATTTAGTATATGTTATATTAGGTTGAGAACACAAGGTGGATTTGGGTTAGGACCATGTTGAAATCAAATTCTTAAAAGCTAGCATAAATGTGTTAGATGTTTTTATACAAACTTGGATGATTTGTCTCAGGAGCATTGTGTTTGAGATTTTGGCGATGTTGCATGTTATGTCTAACCTGTTAATGACTGAAAGAAGATCTTATTTCTTTATAAACTAATTTCTTTAACTGATAAACTAATGAAATAGAGGTACAACCTCCGGATCGAGGGATGGTAGAATTCTCAGCCGTAGAGGTTGATATGTCTTATTCATCATCAGGAGGACAGGGACAGCAATCTGAAGAAATATGGTTAACCGCATCAGAGATCCCCCTTTACAGGGAACCAACAAATGCTCCGCCTCCATCACGACCTCCACCGCCTATACCTCGGCATGGTACAAGGTCAGAAACAAATTACTTTCCTCAAGTTCAAACAAGAAGAATGGTGAATTTTTTTCAGCTCCAAGTTACAGTCAGTCTTCTCAGAGTCCCAAGCTCACTCCATCTGCTTCCCACGGTAAAACAGTCACAATTTGATGAACTTGAGGATTTTGCCAAGGGGTTTTCCAGATACAGTGTTCACGAAAGCACCCATCTTCATTCAAATGAAGAAGCAAATGCCTTACTATGATAAATGCAATGGATAAAGCTGAGGCTAAATTTCGATATGCTAAGGAAGTACGTGAAAGAGAACATGCAAAGGTAGCAAAAAGTAAGGAATCAGTGTTGATGGAAACAGAGGACGAATATTGGCAGGATGGAGAACTCGGGGAAACACAGGAGCGAGTGGATCATGAAAGGAAACAGAAGGAAGAGGAGGAGAGAGAGAAAAGAAGACATTTGAGGGAGAGAGAGGGAGCAAGAGATTGAGAAGGAAGGCTAGAAAAGCTGTGGAAAGGCTACTAGGGAAGCACGTGAAAGAGCAGCAGCTGAGGCACGTGAAAGAGCTGCTTCTGAAGCTCGTCTTAAATCAGAAAGAGCAGCAGTTCAGAGGGCACAAGCTGAAGCCCGGAAAAGAGCCGCTGCAGAAGCTAAAGAGCGAGCGCAAAAGGCTGCAAGCCCGGGTAAGGGCATCCGCTGCAGAAGCTAGGGAGAGGGCTGAAAGGGCTGCTACGGAAGCCAGGGAGAGAGCTGCTGCTGCTCAAGCTAGGGAAAAAGAAGAAGCAAATAAAGCTGCTGCGGAAGCCAGGGAGAGAGCTGCTGCTGCTCAAGCTAGGGAAAAAGAAGAAGCAAATAAAGCTGCTGCGGCTAAGGTTGAAGCCGAAGCTAGGCGTCGAGCTGAAAGGGCTGCTTTTGAAAGGGCTGCAGCCGAGGCTCAGGAGAGAGCTGCTGCAGATGCCCGAAAAAGGGCAGCCGCAGCTGCAAAAGCTAATCAACGGAAGAATGACAATGATCTGGATTCCATTTTTGGTGTCGGTCGAGCAAACAGTGCCCCAAGGGCACGAGAAAATTCAACTGTAAGTGCTTGTAAAGGATAAGGTGTGATATTTAATTACCAGTTTTTTAAAAAAATTCATTTGACTTTATTTAGATGATCCAGGTGTCGTTATTTATTTGTTCTGTTTTTTGTTCAGGATTCTATGTTCAATCAGCAATTTCCAAACAAGGGAGCATCTGAAGATGCAAAGAAGACATCCAGTGGCATCTCATCTAATATGAAGAGACCTTCATCCACTACTAATATCATCGATGATCTATCTTCTATTTTCGGAGGTATGTTAGCGTAAAAAATTTTGTGGAACATCTGTAGTTGATCTTCTGGTTGGTCTACGAATGATTTTTCTAAAAGCTGACCCCATCTTCTGGAGAATTCCAAAAGGTTGAAGGGGAAACTGAAGAAAGACGAAGGGCTAGATTGGAGCGCATACAACGAACGCAGGAGCGAGCGGTACGTTTGTCATCTCATAAATTAAAATATATTCAGCATTTCCTGTTGTTTGATCTTCTATAAGTGTTGTTTCGTTGCAATTATTTGATCCTGATTCCACAAATGCCCAGGCTAAAGCACTTGCCGAGAAGAATAAGCGGGATATTCAAGCTAAAAGGGATCAGGAAGAAAGACATGTAAGTTCCTGCTGAATGTTCTATGCGATTTATGGTGATGACTTTGGTTAGTGATGACATTTTGTATGTTACTTGAAGTTATACTGGGTTGTATAACGAAGAAGGATTTTTGCTTTGATTGACCTACTATTAGTTATTAACTGATGCCTTCGTCGTGCGCATGCTTGTTCTTGGCTCTTTGACGTTACAGTGCTTCTCTGATGCTGTCTTTTATGGTTTCCTGCTCTTTTGTTGACTTTTTATTTGCATATGCTTGTGGATGTTGGTTTGGATACTTACTCTTGAATCTCTACATTTGAATTCATTGTACGATAAATCCTCTTTTATTCAAACTCCTAGGATCATGCTAGATGGTTGGAATTCAGAATGTAATATTTCTTTGATTAATTTCGAATTTTTATCTGTTATGCTATTCTTAGAATTGTGACATAGTTTTTATGTCAATGGAATTTCTGGTTGAAAACCAAATGCATGTTACCTCCAAGTTCAGGTAATAAGAGATCTATACTCTATTTTTTCTTTTCGTCATGAAATTTCTGGACTTGAGCTTATGATTTAACTCAGCTCATGAATTATGTTGTGCCACAAAAGCTTAGAAATCTTCATTCCTGATGTTGAATTAAATTCAGCAATTCAGTTTTTCGTGGAGTAACAAACAGACATAAACTTTGTTTAATCTAAGGCTTTAAATTTGTTTTGGCTTCCTTTTTTTCATCTTATTTCAAGTTGAAGATGCTTCAGTTGATTTATCTGATTGTAATTCATACAGTGACTGCTGGTGTTTATATCTGTCTAACTTGGGACGATTTTTGTTACAGAGGATTTCGGAAACACTTGATATTGAAATCAAACGTTGGGCTGCTGGCAAAGAAGGAAATGTACGTGCTCTTCTGTCAACTTTGCAATATGTGCGTTATTTTCTTCTTTACGTACAGAATCTGACATTATCTTGTTGCACACATTCAAATTTGGCTTTGGTTCTCACAGATGTCTGCATAATTTTCTCTTTGATATTGATTTTGGGTATGACTGCCATTAAAAAAAATAAAAAAAATCCTCTTGGTTCTTATTAGTATGAATATGCAGACACTCACGCACCGCACTATATCTTCAAATACCTGAGAGTTGAAAGTAGATTATCCAATTATTCGCTTTCAGTGTTGTTAATGAATATTTTGTGTTTTTTAATTGAAACTCACACATTGTTTCTTAGAAAACATAGACTCTGTACACAACACAAATATGTTAATATCCAAGATCAAAGTAGTAGGTATGAATTGACACATATTGACCTTCGAAGAAATAAAGAATGAGAAATATGATTGAATAAGAAAAATGTGCATGATGTAAAAATTTCTATTGATGCTTTATAAAATTTCATTTGCAACAATAATCTTTGTCAAAGACTATTTGGCTAATCTGGTTCCAATATACTTTGATGTGCCCAGCTGTGGATACATAATCAATGCACCAATTTAAATATTGACGCGGTAAAAACATTGTCTTTGATTAATGTTGCAATATACAGATTAACGTGGGTGATGAACATACGAGAATGAAACATGATGAGTCATAAAGTATTTGACTCTATCCTAGATGACATAATTCTCAAAATTCTCAACAAAATAAAAGATGTGGAATCCCTGTTTAGTTTCCACTTCTCATTCCATCGCTATGCATGTCTTATTTTTCTAGTTACCGGCTCCATTTCAGTCCATATCCCAAATAGGCAAATCCCATCACTGGCTTGCTTTGTCTCTGTTCCCTCCGTTTGGCCACGTCGTAAGCTGAACTTCCTCAGCAGATTCACTCAGGTTGACTATGTAACTCTTCCGTTTTCTCGTGTCAATATTGACACACAACATGTGTCGATCGAGCCCTTATTGAGGTGGAAATGTGAATCTATGAGATTCATTGTGCTCTATGCGATAATGGTCAGGATGATATGAGGGATATTTGCATCGTGCGATACAGTTTAGATTTGGAAACTTTGAGTCGCCATCGTACGAACATTGTTCCTATGACTGTCTGCTTTCATTGGATCTGGTACATAATGAATCTCCTACATGTTCTTCCAAACTTGAACAGAGTCTCGGCGGTGGACTTTGTAAGGCAGGGAAGAGTTGTCATTGACGAATAAGGAGTCGTTTATCCGAGAAATCAAATGCCACGAGATTCCAATGAATACTCTCAAGTTACAATGAGGTTAATAGAAGAAGTGCCCAGTGTGGATGATGTTTTCAGATTCGTAAAATTAAGTGTATTCCTCATCTCGTGGCATTTGATTTCTCAGATAAGCGACTCCTTTTTCGTTAATGACAAATCTTCCCTGCCTTACAAAGTCCACTGCCGAGAATCTGTTCAAGTTTGGAAGAACATCTAGGAGATTCATTATGTACCAGATCCTATGAAAGCAGACAGTCATATGAACAATGTTCGTACGATAGTGACTCGAAATTTTCAAATCTAAACTGTATCGCACAATGCAAATATCCCTCATATCATCCTGATCATACTCGCATAAAGCACAATGAATTCCATAGATTCACATTTCCACCTCAATAATGGCTCGGTCGACACATGTTGTGTGTCAATATTGACACGAGAAAACCGAAGAGTTACAGAGTCAACCTGAGTGAATCTGCTGAGGAAGTTCAGCTTACGACGTGGCCAAACGGAGGGACAGAGACAAAGCAAGTCAGTGATGGGATTTGCCTATTTGGGATATGGACTGAAATGGAGCCGGTAACTAGAAAAATAAGACGTGCATAGCGATGTCATGAGAAGTGGAAACTAAACAGGGATTCCACATCTTTTATTTTGTTGAGAATTTTGAGAATTATGTCATCTGGGATA
The DNA here is from genome assembly GCA_001598015.1 of Dorcoceras hygrometricum. Taxonomy (NCBI): domain Eukaryota; kingdom Viridiplantae; phylum Streptophyta; class Magnoliopsida; order Lamiales; family Gesneriaceae; genus Dorcoceras; species Dorcoceras hygrometricum. Next base: position 308,611 of record KV011879.1, read on the forward strand.
GAATCAAATACCTATGGCAACATTAATCAAATACAATATTTTTACCGCGTTAATATTTAAATTGGTGCACTTCATATGTATCCACAACTGGGCACATCAAAGTACATTGGAACCAGATTAGCTAAATAGTCTTTGACAAAGATTATAGTTGCAAATGAAATTTATAGTTCATCAAGAGAAAATTACTACATCATGCACATTTGTCTTATTCAATCATATCTCCTTCTTTATTTTTTCGAACGACAATCTGAGTCAATTCATACCTCCTACTTTGATCTTGAATATTAACATATCTATGTTTTCTAAGAAACCGCGTGTGAGTTTCAATAAAAAACACAAATATTCATTAACAACAATGAAAGAGAATGATTGGATAATCTACTCTCCACTCTCTTGTTTTTTAAGACATAGTGCGTGAGTGTGTGCATATATATAACTTTTTTTAGGTGTTTCTTCGATCGACCTGACTACCAAAAATAGCTCAAAGTCCGTTTCTCTCTTAACCTCGGCCAATTCAAGGAGTTTATTTGGCTTAAAAGAAGATTTTCTGAGGAGAAATGTTAGTTATTTTGTTTTCATTCTGTTTATGCTAGCTTTTGTTCGGACGGTTAAGGTGTAGGCGCTACTGCACTAATGGTGTTGTAGAATCTTAATTTAGTATTATATTAAATTAGGCTGAGAACACAAGGTGGGTTTGGGTAAGGTCCTGTTGAAATTTCAAATTCTTAAAAGCTAGCATAAATATGTTAAATGTTTTTATGGAAACTTGGATGATTTGTCTCGGGAGCATAGTGTTTGAGTTTCTGGTGATGTTGCATGTTATGTCTAATCTGTTAAATGACTGAAGGAAGATCTTATTTCTTTATAAACTAATTTCTTTAATCGGGAAACTAATGAAATAGAGGTACAAGCTTCGGATCGGAGGATGGTAGAATTCTCATTTCACATAAACTCACGATGAATGTGCATACACATTCACGCACTATATCTTAAAAAAACCAGAGCGTGGAGAGTATACTATCCAGCTATTCTATTTCAGTGTTGTTATTGAATAATTTGTGTTTTTCGATTGAAACTCACACACTGCTTATTAGAAAACATAGGCTCTGTAAACAACGCACACCACAGATGTGTTAAGATCCAAGATCAACGTAGGAGGTATGAATTGACACCGATTGACCTTCGAAGAAACAAAAGAGAAAATCTGATTGAATAAGAAAAATGTGCATGATGTAGTAATTTTCTCTTGATGCTCTATAAATTTCATTTGCAACTGTAATCTTTGTCAAAGACTACTTGACTAATCTGGTTCTAATGTACTTTGATGTGCCCAACTGTGGATATATATGCAGTGCACCAATTTAAGTATTAGCGTCGTGAAACCATTGTCTTTGATTAATGTTGCAATATGCATATTAACATGTGTGATGAACATCCGGGAAATGGAACATGATGGGTCATAAGGTATTTTGACTCTATCCCAGATGACATAATTCTCAACAAAATAAAAGGTGTGGAATCCTTGTTTAGTTTCCACTTCTCATGCCATCGCTATGTACGTCTTATTTTTCTAGTTACCGGCTCCATTTCAGTCCATATCCCAAATAGGCAAATCTCATCACTGACTTGCTTTGTCTCTGTTCCCTCCGTTTGGCCACGTCGTAGGCTGAACTTCCTCAGCAGATTCACTCAGGTTGACTCTGTAACTCTTCAGTCTTCTCGTGTCAATATTGACACACAACATGTGTCGATCGAGCCCTTATTGAGGTGGAAATGTGAATCTATGAGATTCATTATGCTTTATGCGAGTATGATCAGGATGATATGAGGGATATTTGCACCGTGCGATACAGTTTAGATTTGGAAACTTCGAGTCGCCATCGTACGTACATTGTTCCTATGACTGTCTGCTTTCATAGGATCTGGTACATAATGAATCTCCTAGATGTTCTTCCAAACTTGAACAGTCTCGGCGGTGGACTTTGTAAGGCATGGAAGAGATGTCATTGACGAATAAGGAGTCGCTTATCCGAGAAATCAAATGCCATGAGATGACGATCCTGGGTCAAGATTTAGAATGTGGCTGGTACAAGAGGTCGAGTTGCCATTTTCTAGATTCGTGTTGAAGGACGTGAGCCTCGTTTGGTTCAGATTTCTTGAAGCCACTGATGACATGATGACACAATAGTTATTCCAAGATAATGAATACTCTCAAGTTACAATGAGGATAATGAAAGAAGTGCCCAGTGTGGATGATGTTTTCAGATTCGTGAAATTAAGTGTATTCCTCATCTCGTGGCATTTGATTTCTCAAATAAGCGACTCCTTTTTCGTTAATGACAACTCTCCCAGCCTTACAAAGTCCACCGCCGAAACTCTGTTCAAGTTTGGAAGAACATCTAGGAGATTCATTATGTACCAGATCCTATGAAAGCGGACAGTCATAGGAACAATGTCCGTACGATAGCGACTCGAAGTTTCCAAATCTAAACTGTATCGCACAATGCAAATATCCCTCATATCATCCTGATCATACTCGCATAAAGCACAATGAATCCCATAGATTCACATTTCCACCTCAATAATGGCTCAGTCGACACATGTTGTGTGTCAATATTGACACGAGAAAACTGAAGAGTTACAGAGTCAGCCTGAGTGAATCTGCTGAGGAAGTTCAGCTTACGACGTGGCCAAATGGAGGGAACAGAGACAAAGCAAGTCAGTGATGGGATTTGCCTATTTGAGATATGGACTAAAATGGAGCCGGTAACTAGAAATATAAGACGTACATAGCGATGACATGAGAAGTGGAAACTAAACAAGGATTCCACATCTTTTATTTTGTTGAGAATTATGTCATCTGGGATAGAGTCAAAATACCTTATGACCCATCATGTTCCATTTCCAGGATGTTCATCACCCATGTTAATATGCATATTGCAATATTAATCAAAGACAATGTTTTTACTGCGTCAATATTTAAATTGGTGAACTGCATATGTATCCACAACTGGGCACATCAAAGTACATTGGAACCAGATTAGCCAAATAGTCTTTGACAAAGATTATAGTTGCAAATGAAATTTATAGTGCATCAAGAGAAAATTACTACATCATGCACATTTTTCTTATTCAATCATATCTCCTTCTTTATTTCTTCGAAGGTCAATCTGAGTCAATTCATACCTCCTACTTTGATCTTGAATATTAACATATCTGTGTTGTGTACAGAACCTATGTTTTCTAAGAAACAGTGCGTGAGTTTCAATAAAAAACACAAATATTCATTAACAACAATGAAAGAGAATGATTGGATAATCTACTCTCCACTCTCTGGTTCTTTAAGACATAGTGCGTGAGTGTGTGCATATATATAGCTTCTTTTTAGGTGTTTCTTCGATCGACTTGACTACCAAAAATAGCTCAAAGTCCGTTTCTCTCTTAACCTCGGCCAATTCAAGGAGTTTATTTGGCTTAAAACAAGATTTTCTGAGGAGAAATGTTAGTTATTTTGTCTTCATTCTGTTTTGTTGAGTTGATGATGGAATACATTTGAATTTCAGATATAGTATTTGAGTTAGCTTTAACGAATGATCTTATATAGTGTGATTTCAAACAGCCTATGTGTTGGGTGCTTATTCGATGATAACTTTTGTTCGGACGGTTAAGGTGTAGGCGCTACTGCACTAATGGTGTTGTAGAATCTTAATTTAGTATTATATTAAATTAGGCTGAGAACACAAGGTGGGTTTGGGTAAGGCCCTGTTGAAATTTCAAAATCTTAAAATCTAGCATAAATGTGTTAAATGTTTTTATGCAAACTTGGATGATTTGTCTCGGGAGCATAGTGTTTGAGTTTCTGGTGATGTTGCATGTTATGTCTAATCTGTTAAATGACTGAAGGAAGATCTTATTTCTTTATAAACTAATTTCTTTAATCGGGAAACTAATGAAATAGAGGTACAAGCTTCGGATCGGAGGATGTTAGAATTCTCATTTCACATAAACTCACGATGAATGTGCATACACACTCACGCACTATATCTTAAAAAAACCTGAGCGTGGAGCACCAGTATCAAGGTATGTACCAGTCGCAGCAGGTTTACCAGTCGCAATATACCAGTCGAAGAGCACCAGTATCAAGGTATGTACCAGTCGCAAGGGGAACCAAGTCTGATTGATAAGTGTGACGTCATCTGAATATGTTGCATCTGGACACTCAGATGTTGCATATATACAGTTGATACTTATGTATGACCAGATCTTGGTTACCCACCGATATATTAAAATACCAGCTGCAAGGTTTTAAAATCAGTCGCAGCAGTTGTGACTCATTACTTTTTGGCGCGCGTTTCTACGATTAAAATATTTACTTTGCAAATTTTCTTTGAAAAATATTCTGCTTACTTAAAATATTTTGCAAAATCTTTTACTCCGTACTGTTGCAATATTTTGAAAATCTTTTCTCAAAATAGTACGCGCCTCTGGATGATTGACATGTGTTTTTGTCATCATTCCAGCAGTCACATCTACATCGTTCGCTTTCTAAAACTTTTCGTATTCCTTATATATACTACGCGCTTACTGTTTATCTTCTTTTACCTTGCATCATTTGCGTTCTCGTATTCTCTCGTACTCTCTCTCTCAAATACATTGCAGGTACTCTAACACTTTATCATTCATCGGAAATGGCATCCTCCTTGATCAGCCGTAGCCACCACATCGATTTCGACTCTGTTTTTCGCTTTGACAATGCTGGTATAGTACAGATGTTTGAATCTCTTGTATCAACGGGATTAATGGAGTTCTTGGGATGTCCCGCTATCTTCCATGAACATGCTCTTATCGAGTTCTTTGCAAATGGTTCCGAGAGAGACGGCATGGTTGTTAGTGTCATCGGTGGAATGGTGGTTGAGATCAGTGAATCAGTTTTTGCTACGGCGTTTGGATTGCCAACGGAGGGGCTGACAGACCTATCGGAGGTGCCCAAGGATCTCTTATCTAACGCGCAACGTCTTTTCTCTGCTTCTGAAAAGGAGGTTAGTATTTCGTGTCTGAAAAAGGAAGTAAAGATGCCGTTTCGTCTGTTAAGTGATATTTTGGCGAAGTCTCTGTTTGTTAAAGCCGGGTCTTTTGATGCGGTGACTCGAGATCGATTCTTGTTAATGACGGCGATCACATTTGACGTCAAAGTCAATTGGGGAAATCTCCTGTTTGGAGTGCTCAAAGAGATGGTGACTCCTGATTCACGCCAGCCAAGGGTTACGCCATCCAAATTTGTGTTTTGTTAAAGAATATACCTGGACTGGAACTTGGTGAATCCAAAGCTTTTCCTGCCCCTCGCATCTTGAATGAGAAGACTGTTCACCGCATTGTTTCAGTAAATGAGAATGTTGGGGTCGAAGAGGTGGGCGATGCACCTCGGGCTAAGACAACACCGGTCAAGAGGACGGTGTCCAAGAAGAGGCCGGCGAGTGTTGATGCTGATGTGGCTCCGGTGATTAAAAAGAAAAGGACCACTAAAAGCAAGCCAGTCGCAGCTAAGAAACTTGTGCTTGAAGAACCAATCGCTGCTGAGGATCAAATTCCAGTCGCAGGAGTTGCGACTGAGGAGCACGTACCAGTCAAGGAGATTGCTACTGAGGATGCCGATGCCACCATTAGACAAGTCCTAACTCAATTGGACCTGGTTTTTGAAAAACAAGATGATGTACAAGGTGGTCGGGTTGAGACCTGGTTTGATCGGGCTTTTGATGAAGCGTTTGTTGCTGGGGATCAAGAGGACCAGACCTCTGAAAGTTTAGATCACATTTTCTTGGAATTGGATACAGCTGGGCAAATAGCTGGAACAATGGAGGTTGGAATTGGATACAGCTGGGCAAATAGCTGCTCAAAGACCCAACGAGTACCTATGACTGAATGATTTTTAGGTCTAGGTACAAGTTGTCATACTTTATTACGTGCAAATTGATTTAACTCTTCTTGCATAGCTTCTATCCAGCTTGGGTCAGCTAAGGCTTCATCTATTTGTTTTGGTTCTATATGTGAAAGAAAAGCAGCATCAAAATGATCATACTGAGATAGCTGGCCTCTAGTGCGAACAGGGGATTCAAAATTACCTATGACTTGCTCAGGTGGATGATTTTTATTCCACCGAAGATCAAGTCCAATGGGATTTGATTGTTGTTCCCCCGAGTTGTTGGATGAGTTGCAGCTATTGGATCAGCAGACGCCAATTGATGTTGTGAATCGCTAGCTTGTGCGTCTGCTTCCTGCTGATAAGAAGTGCTCACTGCTGGTACATCAGCAGGTGGCCTAGAGGTGCTTCCTGCTGTTTCTGTTAGGGATCCGGATCCGCCCCCCGGCGAGGCAGCGGAAGAACATAGAAAAAGGCCGGGAGACGATCAATACGAAAAATAGACAATTCAATAATCGTCATACATAGGGCGTTCAAAAACGAATACCTTGCTGGCACTTGTGCCTGGCTCCAACCGGAATTACAAGAACCCGGCTCTTCTCGGTAGATTGCGGTAGATTATCGCCAATCCGGTCCACGACCAGATCCGAGACTCCTTCGTCAGGCTGCACTAGAAGCACTAACGAATTCTGCACGAACGGATTCTCCTCGTCGAATCGGCCGGAAACAAATTTCCGGCGAAGATCGGCGGCGGCGCGTAATTATCGCCAGTCCACGACCAGATCCGAGACTCCTTCGTCAGGCTGCACTAGAAGCACTAACGAATTCTGCACGAACGGATTCTCCTCGTCTCGTCGGCCGGAAACAAATTTCCGGCGAAGATCGGCGGCGGCGCGTGGGCGGCGGC
>KV011879.1:338550-349037 GCA_001598015.1 Dorcoceras hygrometricum
TTTTTGCTCCTTTGTGTGGGATCACATCTTTCAGCAGCTTTGGATTTCCAGTCATATGTCTTGCACATCCACTGTCTAAGTACCACACTTTTGATGTGTCTGCTGGTTCGTACCTGCTGACCTGCACACAAGAAAAACACTTTTGGTACCCAATTTTACTTGGGTCCAGATTGGATTACCCCTTTCGGGACCCAGATTTGAATAATCCTTACGGTTCTTCCAGTTCTAGGATCCACGAAAGTATGTGCAAAATTACGTGCTGGTCTTTTGAGTTTTGGTTTCATATTTTGATCATATTGATCTCTCCTCTGCTGAAACTTTTTCCAACCCGATTTAACCTTCTTCGAGTTATGCCACGACTGGTTAGGAACAAATGGTTTTTGACTAGCTTTCGCTTTGTCTTTATCCAATCTGTTCTTTAGCCAGTTAGGCTTGAACCTCTCAGGTTTTGAAAAGCCGATACCAGCTTTTCCATTTTCGTTCAGCTTTGGGGAGTTCTGATTATCATACTTCACCGACTCAAGGCAGTTATACATCATGTCAGCTTTGACAAAGCTCATTTTATTGAACTTGTCATAGGCTGATCGTGATTGAGTACTTGACTCTCCTTCACAGAACTCACTATTGTTGAATCCAATACCAGCTTATCATTGGCTTGCTTTTGATACACGCTCGTTTTGTGAAGGACTTGAGAAGAATGATTCCAAGAGCCCACCAATTTATTCAATTCTTGAATTTCAGCTTTGAGCTCACTGGTCTCATCTTTCAGCATCTCATTCTCAGCTTGTAGCTTACTCAACTCAATTTTTAGAATGTCAATATCCTCAAACTCATCAGAATTTGAGTCAATCGGGCTACTCTTTAAACTCATGTTTTCGGCTTTAGCTTCCTCGAACGAATGAGAAACCTTCCGGTACTCTTTGACCATATCATTGAGTGCTATGACAAGGTCATCACGTGTAAATTCAACATTCAAAAAATCAAATACCTCATCTTCGTCTGTTTGGTCAGCCATGAAGCAGTGAACCTCCTCCTGTTCACTCTAACTTGAAGATGAGCTGCTGCTAGATGAGTCTGAGTCGCTATCAGCCCAGCTTTTGGTGCTTTCCTCAGCCACCAATACTTTGCGGTCATGCTTGCGACTGAATCTTTTGTTGCTGCTGGTCTTCATCCTCCTGTCGTTCGATCTTTCTTTGAATTTGTCCTTGGATTTATCCTTGGACTTATCAACATTTCTTTCATTATCTTCCTCATCGCGTCTGTATCGCTCTTCTTTCCTGTATCGATCGTCAGCTCTTCTATCATCTCGCTTGCTTCTATCGTCTCTTTTGGGTCTGTTGCAATCAGCAGCGAAATGACCTGGTCGATCACAGTTGTAGCATTTCAACTCAGAAGATACTTTATCAGATTTATTATAATTATTGAAAGAAGTAGAAGGGTTGAAAGATCTTCTCAGGTATTTCCCAAACTTCTTAACGAAGAGGGACATGACGTCATCAGAAAGTTGATCTGCTGATTTGCTTGTGCTTGGAGAGCACGGTTCAGCAGTTGTAGCGGCAAGAGCTTTCGTTGGCTGGGAGGTTGATGGACCAGCTTCTGATCTTGTCTCCAGTTCGAACTCATATGCTTTTAGATTTGCAAATAAGTCATGGAGCTCCATTTTGTTGAGGTCCTTTGATTCCCTCATAGCCATGGTCTTCACGTCCCACTCTCTGGGCAGGGCTCTCATCACTTTTAGCACCAACTCCCGGTTACTGTATTCTTTGCCCAAGCTGTTCAACTCGATGATAATAGCACTAAAGCGCTCGTCAAATTCAGTCATTGTTTCGCCGTCTTTCATCTTGATTGCTTCATATTTTTGCTGAGCCACTGTCAGCTTGTTCTCTTTTGTTTCATCGCTGCCCTCGCAGATTTGGACAAGCTTTTCCCATATTTCTTTTGCTGTGGCACAGGTCTTGATTTTGCTGAACATATTTTTGTCTTTGTCCAGCGTTTTGTATAGGATGTCCCTGGCCACGTTGTCCAAGTTTTCTTTCTTCTTGTCATCGTTGGTGTACTCATGTCTGTCTTTTTCAAGGAACTGAGCCTCGCCATTTGATACAGAGAACGCAAGATTGGGCTTCATTATCTTCAATGGCCCATCAGTAATAACATTCCACATCTCATCATCCATAGCAGCAAGATGCGCCTGCATGCGAATCTTCCAGTCATCGTATTCATCTCGGGAGAACAAAGGAATCTTGTTTTGTGAGGTAGACATATTAATATGATGTAAAGCACAAATATAACTGTTCAATAACTGAGATTTCCTGCTCTGATACCACTTGATGGTCCCGGAAATAGGATCACTAAGCAAATAGGAGTTCAGAAGGGGGGGTTGAATGAACTCCTTCGATTTTTCTATTTCAAAACTCTTTTAAAATGTTTGGATATCAGTTTTAAGCAAACTTCTCAGCCAACAATATGTGCGGAAAAATGCCGATTGGTTTGTGAACAGTGAGTAATGTGCAACAATAAATAAATGCGTAAGTAAAAGATTGAGTCGAGAATTTGTTTCTGGAAGTTCGGATATCAATATCCTACGTCTCCCCTTCTTCCTCCTCGGAAGGTAGCACTAGAAGACTTTGATGAGAGTAGCCTTTCTACAAACACCCGATCCCGTAACCCGCAGCTACGAGAACTCCTAGCACTTTACAACACTTCACGCAGACTTCGCTGCTGGTTTTTACAACGCTTGAAAGTTTTTCGAACTTCTTAACCAAGACAGTTCGTTACAGACTCTATGGAATATAACAATGAAAACACGTATCTAGAGACTGTAAATATCTTCTGGTTTCAACAATGAAAACAAGATAACCAGAAGATTGACTCGAAGGTATTTCAAATGAAGAACAACTGTAAGGTTCTTCGAGTCTTTGAGCTTTATGAGGATTTCAACGAAGAAAAAGCTCTGAGAGTATTTTGAAAGCGCTTCAGTAATAGCAATAGCAAGAGTTGTATTCTTCAATTCAAAGCGTCTGCTATTTATATCCTTCATCCAACGGTCGATGAATCCAAATAAGGCAACAAATCCTTTTTGAATTTCTGACAGTAGTACGCCGTCAATCCTGCTTCACTACAAGGTAAATTGCGTTAAGTCAGGGATACGAGAATTATTTCCATATGTGAGCAATCCCGTTGTAACGACCTCTGCCAATGTGTACTATTCATCCAAAAATAGTACCAATCTTGTCCCCTTAATTCCAGGCAATTTGTACGATTCTACGAATCTTTTCCAATTGAGTAAACGATCGTATTTGAATCAATTTTAGCTTGCGCCTGAAACAACTTTGACAACCAGATCCAATATCCTTCAACGTGGTTTCAAATGTTGCGACTGGAAGATACTTGTATGCGTCGACTGGTTTCCACGTGTGATTTTCCAGCGCCTGGTTATACATAAGATCCAACGACTGGTTGAATAAAACTCTGTAGCTCTCGTCTGGATAAAACACCACTATAGCTTGCGTCTGGTTTCAAAACGGTGTCGCTTTAACTAAATAAAACGCTGTCGTTTGCACATGCTACCAGTTGGGATCTTGCGACTGGATACAATACTATCCTGCGACTGGTTATCTAAACGCTGTCGTTTTAACTTAACCATACGACATCGTTTGTAAAACTCTCGACCGGTTATACTTCACTGTACACTTCGACTGGATACTAACCACTGTTCACTGCGACTGGAAACTAACCACTGTTCACTGCGACTGGAAACTAACCACTGTTCACTGCGACTGATAGATTTACTTCAAAACGCCGTCGTTTCTAGTATAAAAGCTTGCGTCTTGATATACTGTTCCTTGCGTCTGAATGGCAATCCTGTCGACTGGTTTTCCTTTCCTATTGACAACACCGGATAACTTGTTCCATTTTGTTATCACCAAAATCATAAATTTTATCCTAACATGTTAGAATTCTCATTTCACATAAACTCACGATGAATGTGCATACACACTCACGCACTATATCTTAAAAAAAACCTGAGCGTGGAGAGTATACTATCCAGCTATTCTATTTCAGTGTTATTGAATAATTTGTGTTTTTTGATGGAAACTCACACACTGCTTTTTAGAAAACATAGGCTCTGTACACAACACACACCACAGATGTTTTAAGATCCAAGATCAACGTAGGAGGTATGAATTGACACCGATTGACCTTCGAAGAAACAAAAGAGAAAATCCGATTGAATAAGAAAAATGTGCATGATGTAGTAATTTTCTCTTGATGCTCTATAAATTTCATTTGCAACTGTAATCTTTGTCAAAGAATATTTGACTAATCTGGTTTCAATGTCCTTTGATGTGCCCAACTGTGGATATATATGCAGTGCACCAATTTAAGTATTAGCGCCGTGAAACCATTGTCTTTGATTAATGTTGCAATATGCATATTAACATGGGTGATGAACATCCTGGAAATGGAACATGATGGGTCATAAGGTATTTTGACTCTATCCCAGATGACATAATTCTCAAAATTCTCAACAAAATAAAAGATGTGGAATCCTTGTTTAGTTTCCACTTTTCATGCCATCGCTATGTACGTCTTATATTTCTAGTTACCGGCTCCATTTTAGTCCATATCCCAAATAGGCAAATCCCATCACTGACTTGCTTTGTCTCTGTTCCCTCCATTTGGCCACGTCGTAAGCTGAACTTCCTCAGCAGATTCACTCAGGTTGACTCTGTAACTCTTCAGTTTTCTCGTGTCAATATTGACACACATGTGTCGATCGAGCCTTATTGAGGTGGAAATGTGAATCTATGGGATTCATTGTGCTTTATGCGAGTATGGTCAGGATGATATGAGGGATATTTGCATCGTGCGATACAGTTTAGATTTGGAAACTTTGAGTCGCCATCGTACGGACATTGTTCCTATGACTGTCTGCTTTCATTGGATCTGGTACATAATGAATCTCCTACATGTTCTTCCAAACTTGAACAGAGTCTCGGCGGTGGACTTTGTAAGGCAGGGAAGAGTTGTCATTGACGAATAAGGAGTCGTTTATCCGAGAAATCAAATGCCACGAGATGACAATCCTGGGTCGAGATTTAGAATGTGGCTGGTACAAGAGGTCGAGTTGCCATTTTCTAGATTCGTGTTGAAGGACGTGAGCCTCGTTTGGTTCAGATTTCTTGAAGTCACTGATGACATGATGACACAAGATTTATTCCAAGATAATGAATACTCTCAAGTTACGATGAGGATAATGGAAGAAGTGCCCAGTGTGGATGATGTGTTCAGATTCGTGAGCAAGTTTAGTTTTTTTATTTGGTGATTCAGAAACCATGAAATAGTTAGTTTAGATGTCTGTAATACCCATTTCAATTCCAACTCGACATTAATGTTCGTACTTAAGAAATGAGTATGACATACATCTAAACTAGCTATTTCATAGTTTCTGAATCAGTTAGTTGCTCACGAATCTGAAAACATCATCTACATTGGGCACTTCTTTTATCTTCATTGCAAATTAGGTGTATTCATTATCTTGGAATAAATCTTGTGTCATAATGTTCTCAGTGACTTAAAGAAATCTGAAACAAACGAGGCTCACGTTCTTCAACACGAATCTAAAAAATGACAACTTGACCTTTTGTACCACCAACATTCTAAATCTTGACCCGGGATCATCATCTCGTGGCATTTGATTTCTTAGATAAGCGACTCCTTCGTCAATGACAACTCTTCTCTGCCTTACAAAGTCCACCGCCGAGAATTTGTTCAAGTTTGGAAGAAGATCTAGGAGATTCATTATGTACCAAATCATATGGAAGCAAACAGTCATAGTAACAATGTCCGTTCGATAGCAACTCGAAGTGTCCAAATTTAAACTGTATCGTACGGTGCAAATATCCCTCATATCATCCTGATCATACTAGCATAAAGCACAATGAATCTGATAGATTCACATTTCCACCTCAATAAGGGCTCGATCGACACCTGTTGTGTGTCATTATTAACACGAGAAAACTGAAGAGTTACGGAGTCAACCTGAGTGAATCTGCTGAGAAAGTTCAGCTTACTATGTGACCAGACGGAGGGAACAGAGAAAAAGCCAGTCAGTGATGGATTTTCCTATTTGGGATATGGACTGAAATGGAGCCGGTAACTATAAAAATAAGACGTGCATAGCGATGGCAGGAGAAGTGGAAACTAAACAGGGATTCCACATCTTTTATTTTGTTGAGAATTTTGAGAATTATGTCATCTGGGATAGAGTCAAAATATCTTATGACCCATCATGTTCCATTTCCTGTATGTTAATCGCCCATGTTAATCTGCATATTGCAACATTAATCAAAGACAATGGTTTCAAGGCGTTGATACTATAATTGGTGCACTGCATATGTATCCACAGTTGGTCACATAAAAGTACATTGGAACCAGATTAGCCAAATAGTCTTTGACAAAGATTACAGTTGCAAATTAAATATATAGAGCATCAAGAGAAAATTACTACATCATGCACATTTTTCTTATTCAATCAGATTTTCTCTTTTGTTTATTCGATGGTCTCGGAGTCAATTCATACCTCCTACGTTGATCTTGGATCTTAACACACATGTGGTGTGTGTTGTGTACAGAGCCTATGTTTTCTAAGAAGCAGTGTGTGAGTTTCAATCAAAAACGCAAATCATTCAATAACAACATTGAAATAGAATGGTTGGATAGTCTACTCTCCACTCTCTGGTTTTTTTAAGATATAGTGTGTGAGTGTGTATGCACATTCATCGTGAGTGTTTATGTGAAATGAGAATTCTACCATATCCTCCGATCCGAAGCTTGTACCTCTATTTTATTAGTTTCCCGGTTAAAGAAATTAGTTTATAAAGAAATAAGATTAACATTTGTCCTCAGAAAATCTTGTTTTAAGCCAAATAAACTCCTTGAATTTGGCCAAGGTTAAGAGAGAAACGGACTTCGAGCTATTTCGGTAGTCAGGTCGATCGAAGAAACACCTAAAAAGAAGTTATATATATACACTACTAAGGTGTCAAAACTTTCAATTGGTGTGATCAAGATAAGGCTCACCTCTCCCACCATGCATCCACATAGGGGTGATATAACTGCAGAGCTTTCCTCTCCCACCAGGCATCCAGATAGGGGTGGTATAACCGCAGGAGCTTTCCACGGCTTCACACAGACGTCATCAGTCGTCAACGGAACGTATCTCAGGTTGTATCTCTCTCAGTGATCAGTCAGTTGATTGACCCAAAACTCAGACAAATTCTATACTATACTTGATAATGTATTCTCCACTGTAATAACCAGAAACACATCATCTGTGTCTCTCTCCTAATATTTATCACATACCAATAAAGTATTTAGGGATAAAAGCCAGATTCGAAAAAAACATTTTTGTTGTGAAATAATCCGTGTTTGGACTATGAAGTTGTTTTATAAAAGCTATGAAAGCCAAAATTAATAGTAGTATGCGTGGCTTTTCTGACTGTTTCTGCACTCTCACTTAAAAAAATAATAAAAAAGCTAGTTTTACAGGTGTATCCAAGCATACACATTTTCTTTTTTTTGTTCTCTCAAAAAACTACTTAAAATGCTCAATGTAAGAGGACAGATTTTTATGGCAAGCGCCTGTGTAACCTTGCGAAACTTGGAATAAGTGAAAATATGAGATAATATCCCTACCAAAAGTACAGAATATACTCCTTAAACTATACATAAACAAAACACGGAGGAACTACTGAACAATTTGACAATTCATTTGCTGAAACGAACTGATAAAGCAAAACTTACATGTGAGGATCGTGAGGATGCTGCTTCGGTTGGTTTGTTCATAAAATTTTCCACACCAAGTTTACTCCAATTTGGATTTTCCTTCACTGCACTTATAACATTTCTCTCAAATTCGAAATCAAAGTGGAAGTTGCTTCGAGGGATGTCCCCAAGTTGAGGCAACAATGGAGGCTACATAAGCATTAAATCAATAGAAATTCAAAATGCACACTTTAATACGTCGTAGTAAGCAAAATCATAAGAAATTAAGTACCGGCGGCGTAATTTTGTACTCGGGTTTTATAGTCTCGCGAAGCAAACAAACAACGCATAATCTGCAAAAACATGCTGAAATGCAGCTGCACCATCCAACGTATGGTATGAATCTCCAAAATGACACTGACATCCAAAACGTACCTTTAAGTCAGCTGTCAGCGATCTAAAAACACTAGAACTCTTTGCAGTGAAAGTTCCAATACAAGAACAACGCATTCAAAGGATTCAAAAAGAACCCATCATTAAATCCATCGGTAAAAGTAAAATGAATTCACAGAAACACCGAACACAAGAATCCGAACACACTCCGATTGGTGATAAATAAAAGGGTGTGATTCTTGCTTGGGGGAGCGGAAAATGATTGGAGTGGTGGGTGCTGAGGGGGACAAAGCAATAAATGATTGCTTCTCGCAAAGCAAAGGAGAGGACTGAGGAGTTTGTTTATATTATACTGCTCTGTGGCGCGGGAGGAAGGGGAACTATTAAATAATAATGGCTACAGCTACTGTAGAGAAGAAAATGAGTCGAGGACTATCAAATAATATGTGTGAATTTATTCCACATCTAATCCACTGAAGATTATTTACCGCAACAACTTTGAAATAAAATATTTATTTGCTGAACCAAATGATAATTTTTGAAGCAAAAGAAACACTGTAGGTTTAAGAAAGAAGCATGCACAGAAGAAATGTGATGAAATGGGGAAAAACACCATCACGATTTTATTTTATTTTTTTGGTATGACTGAAACGTACATATATCAATAATTTAAAGCTGTTCTTGGGAACCAAAAACCATGAAATGAAAAGGAAATCTTCCATGCAAGAATTAAAGCTTGAATTTTTTGTTCTCTCTTTAGCTCAGATCTATGCCTGACCACAGAATTGCTCTTACAAAATTTGCACAAATAGCAAAGGGAACATTTGAAACTGTGCCCTAATGCATGAAGTGGAAAGAAATTAAATGAAACCCCAAGTCGAAAAGAAAAGGATGTTCATCATCATCCGAGTGACATACAAACCTGGCTTCATCGGAAAATATTGCTATTTCCCGGCGAGTCGAAGTATTTCCCCGAAAGCTAACACGAATTTCAAAGAATCCCTCCGACCAAACTTGCTCAGCCTCTTCATTAATATCTGGTCTGGTCACAGACCCATATATATATAAATACGTACATACTTATATATCTCTTTCTTTCTTTGTAAATTTAGCGTATAGCTAGGCTGAATATGTGTGGGTGCGTATGTGAGAGAGACTAAGAAATTGAGCTGGCCTAAAAAATGACTTGTTTTCCACATATATACCATGCGTGATGTTGTGGGCTAGCGGTTATCAGCAGCTTTGCAGTGGAGAAACTCACCAAAAACTGCAATCGTTTTACCAATGGTCCATTCTGCCCCTTGCAGCTCTACTCAAACACAAGAAAAATATATTTGCCTGTAAAATCATGCTTTATGTTGAAAATTATTCAAATCATCTAAGTTGAGGAGGTAACTGGCCTGGAACCAACACTATATTATATGATAGTTGTCCCACTTCTTCAGCTGTGAAAATTTGTACCACTACTAGAAAATTTTATTTGTGCAAATTTTATTTGCTTCGAATCAGGGATTGGAAGCCTTGCTCAAGTTAATCGCCCATGTTTTTCCTTTACTATTATTATTATTATTATTATTATTATTTTCGGGACGGGTTCGGAGGGGATAGTGTCCTCGTGACCGTTCCGAATTCCCAGCGGGGATTTTCAAAATCCCCGAAACTGAAATCGACAAGTCGTTCCCAAACCGCCCTATTTTCGGTTTTTCCCCGCAATGGTCGAACCCGCGGGAAAATTTCCATCCCGATAAGCAAAAATAAAGTAGCATAACAAAGCAAAATAATATCAAATATGTCACAAGGTGAGGAAAAAAGCTTGTTATAATCTTTTATTTTACTTAGGTAGATTTTAGTGTGTGTAATATATTATTATTCCATGTCACATGAATCTCATAGTAATATATGTCATATATTAAGAGATTTGTAATAATAAAAAACCCAAACTTAAAAAATATCCAAGTTAGTGGATCAAAACAAACTTTGTGACAAATCACCGGGCACAGGAGTGTTGCAATTTCAAAGAATAAAGCTGAGAACTATTTAAGAAATTAGTCACCTGTTTGAGAAATTCTTGGTGCCAAATGCCAATTTTGAAGTGTCTCAAATGTTTTGAGCACATTAACATCGTACACAAGAATACAGCAATCTGCTCCTCTGTAGAATGAAACACCCAAGCTTTGGAAACGCTCTTGTCCAGCCGTATCCCATATCTGTAGAGAAGAAAATGAGTCGAGGACTATTAAATAATATGTGTGAATTTATTCCACATCTAATCCACCTAAGATTATTTACTGCAACAACTTTGAAATAAAATATTTTATTTGCTGAAC
>KV011879.1:349400-361938 GCA_001598015.1 Dorcoceras hygrometricum
AATTAACATTTTTCTTAATTATTATTATTATTATTATTATTATTATTATTATTATTAATATTATTATTATTATTATTATTATTATTATTATTATTATTATCATTATTATTGTCCGAAACTAAAAAAGAAAAAGAAAAGAAAGAAATCGCTTCGAAAATAAGGAATGTAAAACTTTTGCTTTTGCTTCCTGTAGAGGTAAACTGGCCAATAGTAATCAACTCGAGTTTGACTAAGAGAAGTTTTTTTATGTATTGATAGATTTTCTTTAATTTTTCTAAAACTATTAACTAAAGTAAAGTATATAGAAATGATAAAATGGTAATTTTAAGTAATATCTAAAAAAAACTATAAGTATTAGATCCCACTTACTCGATTGGATACACAATAATTTTGCGCTTGATGCAAAATTTTGTCATCTCGGGAGCCGAGGACCAAGTAACATCCGAGGACCGAACAGCTCACGCCGCTCGCTCGGGAGAGTCGGCCGAGGACTTGCACCGAGGCCTCTGGAGGACTGCCCGAGGAGGAGCCACCGCCTTCAAGAATCCAACTGAGATACGTCTTTCCTTATTTGAACGACAAGATCAACAAGAATTGCGGAGGGTATCTCGCTCAAAACACTCCTCAGTTTAGGCGAATATTTGTCGGGATATGCTCATCTCCACCGCCTCTCTATAAATACCAGGTACGCCCCCTCATTCATTCATTCACACACATATACATTCACGTATTCGTTTGCTCCTAGCACACATATTCTCTCTTTTTGCTATCGCATCTTGCCTGACTTAAGCATCGGAAGGGTTTCGTCGGACACACTTTCGACGCTCTATGAACTGTGATCTGTGGCTGCAGGCATCCCGAAGAACCGCCTTCCCTTCACCAGCAATCCCGACGTCCGACGTCCCAAACTCTCGAGGTGGTGGTTGCTCGTCGGCTGAGATAATTTGGCTACATCAATTGGCACCGTCTGTGGGAAATGTAGAAGAAGGAAAACAAGATGCCACCAAAGAGGACTAGAGTTCAGTGGACCGGAGAAACCAGCAACACAGAGAGTCTTTCTCAGGGGTTGGAGAACCCCAATCTCACTGTCGTCTAGATAGCTCAACTGGTAGCAACAACAGTGGAACAGATACTGGCGAATCGACCTAAGTAACATCCACCGCCCGATCAACATGCCGAGGAGATCAGAAAGTTACGAGAAGAGGTTGCCCGACTGAGGGAAGACAGGGGTGTGAATATGGTTGGAGAAGATTTACAGCTGACCACCAAGGACGAGGAGGAGGAAGTAGTTCTCGTTCCGCCATCTAGGGTTGTGAAGATAGCCAAAACTCTTTCGGAGGATGTGCGGGCACGACTGATCCAGTGCCTGGAAAGAAACAAGGATGTATTCGCCTGGTCCCCCTCCGACCTGAAAGGGGTCAGGTGCGAAGTCATGAAGCACAGGTTGAATGTCTCCTCGAGCTCCCGACCAGTCATTCAGAAGAGGAGACATTTCGGCCCCGATAAAAACGCGGTGATTAGGAGCCAGGTCGGGAATCTATTGCAGGCTGGGCATATAAGAGAGGTACACTTTCCTACCTGGTTGTCTAATGTTGTTCTAGTACCTAAAGCTACAGGAAAGTGACGGATGTATGTGAACTTTCTAGATCTGAACAAGGCCTGCCCCAAAGACTGTTATCCGATTCCCAGGAATGATCAACTCGTCGATTCCACCTCGGGTCACGAGCTGCTCAATTTCCTGTCCATTAGCCGAGGAGGATCAGCGTAAGGTCAGTTTTATTGCGGCAGATGGGACATTCTGATATGTCGTCATGCCCTTCGGACTTAAGAATGCGAGGGAAACTTATCAGAGGTTGATGGACAAGGTATTCCAAAACCAGATCGTGAGAAATGTTGAGGTATATGTCGATGATATATTGGTGAAGTCTCGGGAGGAAAATAGTTTTATATATGACGTGGAGGAAACCTTCAGCACACTTTGGGACTATCAGATCAAATTAAATCCTGGTAACTGTGTATTTGGAGCTCGGACGGAAAAATTCTTGGGGTACATGGTCACTCGTCGGGCGATCTAAGCTAACCCGAAGAGGATACGAGCTCTTGCTTCAATGTGCCCTCCTCGGAACATTCAGGAAGTTCAGAGGTTGACAGGGAGGATTGCTGCGCTCTCTCGATTTATCTCCCGATCGGCTGACCGGAGTCTCCCTTTATTCAAGATACTCCGCAAGGCAAAGCATTTCGAATGGAATGAACATAGCGAGAGGGCTTTTCAGGAGTTGAAAGAATATCTGAAGGGATTACCAGTTCTCAACAAGCCAGAGCTCGGGGAACCATTGTTTGTGTATCTTGCCGTCACCCCACAAGCGGCTAGCTCGGTTCTAGTTCGGAAAGAGGGACAGATGCATCAACCAGCGTATTTTGTGAGCCATGCTCTGAAGGGGGCTGAATTGAATTACACCATGCAAGAGAAGCTGGCTCTGGCCTTGGTTATTACAGCTCGGCGCCGCTGCCTTATTTTTTTATCTCATCCAATTACCGTACTTACCAACAGCGCATTGGGTCAGATTGTTTCTCATCCCGATGCTTCAGGAAGGCTCGTCAAGTGGGTCACATAGCTCAGTGAATATGATATACACTTCAAGCCTCGGGCTGCGAGAAAAGCACAGGCATTAGCAGATTTCTTGGCAAAGACAAGGCACCTAGAGCAAGAGGAGAGGTGGAAGGTTTATGTAATGCCCAGATATTTTAGAGACCACAAATTAGAAAGTTATGAGATTGAGGGATTACAATGATATTCTATTTAACTCTTGATTTAATCGAGTTTCAGATTTCAGATGTTAGAATGCGATTGCAGCAGCTGTTTAGTCGATTATAGCAAGTCGGTCGAATCCTTTTGTTTTAACTAAAATTGTTCGGTTTCCATGTACATCATTTTATTTTAAAACAGAGTACGCTTTTAGAAGATTTTGGCATATTGATTTAAGTACGTTTCTTCTCTAGGCATTTACAAATCATAAATATATAGGAAGTTAGCTGCTTCATGCATCATTATCTTCAAATCAAATTACTTTTAAGCGGTGCTCTCTCTCAAGAAACCAAACAAAAGACTTTTAAAGTTTTTCGAAGGAGACGATCGGAGTGTTAGTGGTTGGCTGGATTTCTACTGTGGTTGTGTTCAAGAATTCAGGCAAGTAAACTATGTTTCTTGCTCACTCAGTGAAAACATATATTCAATTCTGTTTGCATGTTTATATGAGATTTTAAAGAAATGAAGATGGCTTCGGCTGTTCTTCAAAAAGTTCAGAAAATTTCATGCTCTGTTTTTATGAAAGTTGCGTTTTACTGTATTTTGATCCAGAAATGTTTTAGAAAATGGTTTGGGGATGTTCGTCCAGTAGATTCTTGAGTTTTCTTCAGAAATTTCATCGAAGTAGCTTACAAGTAGCTTATTCGATTATTTCCAGAAATTTCTTCAGATATTTTGAATTCCTCAGACAAAGGAAAACCATCGTCATTCACCTGGTTAAGTCTGAAATCTGGTTCTTATACCACGACTGATATTTCTTTGTTGAAAATATTCTAAGTATAGATTTCAGCTGTCGCATTGTTTGCGTTCAGTAGTTGCGATCAGCAGTCGCACTATTTCATGTTCAGCTGTTGCATGTTTTATTGTTCATCAGCTGTTAGTTTGTTCACCAGCTGTTAGTTTGTTCACCAGCTGATAGTTTGTTCATCAGTTGTTGGTTCTCAGCTGTTGCATTGTTTATGATTCAGCTGTTGCCTTCGTATGTGTTCAGCTGTTGTCAGCTATTGTTTAGTTCATGACCAGCTGTTAACTTCGTTCGTTGTCAGCTGATGTATTAATTCATATTCAGCTGTTGGTTTTGTTCATCAGCTGTTGAGATATTGTTCAGCGGTTGGTTTGTTCAACAACTGAAATTCTTTATTTAAGTTGCGTTGACTCCGACGTTGACCAACAGATAGTTACTGTTTATTTCTTCAACAGATAGTTACTGTTCATTTCTTCAACAGATGGTTACTGTTCATTTCTTAAACAGATAACGAAATTCCAAAATCGGATTCCTTATTCATTTCCGCTTCATTTCAAAAGATTTATTCGATTCAATTGAACAGATTTGAGAGCTTTAATTCAGTTTTCATATTCGCAAGTTTTACAGAGAAATCCCTTGAAATTCCATAACATCATTGAACATAGAAAACAGTAATTCGTACAAGAGAGAAAGAAAACAGATTTTAAGAAAGAAAAGAAAGAGCAGAACGATGTTTTTAGAAAATGTTTCAAATTATGACAACAAAGAGGGTCCCCAGAGGAAGGGTGAGTGTGCGGCTGACGAACCGTGTGCCCTTTCAACAGAGGAAGGATCAGGTGTATAGGTCGACGGATCTGTATATCCCTTCACCATGAGCCATAGTGCTAGAGACTGATATCAGGAGTTTGATCAAACGAATTGGACCAAAATCTTTAAAGTGTTGTCATAATTTCAGAAAATAGAAAGAAGAGCGCAAGTGTGATTTTAATCACTCTAGAGAATGTTTAAAGAAAATGTTTTCAGAATTTGATTATGTTTATGCTTTCAGTTTCTATCAGATTTCTTAGATATGTTATTGCGCTTGTTCATTTTAAAGCGTATTCAGACTTTAGTTATGTATTCAGATTTCAGATTCCAGTTACAGTATCAGCTTCTATTGCATGATTTCGTTATTCCAGATTTTACCTGCTGAGCCTTTGGCTCACTAGTTTTCATTGAGTGCAGGTAATGAGCAGTAAAGATCTGGAGGGAGATGATCAGAAAGGAAGGATGTGTTTATCATGGACATCAGATTTCATTGTTCTTTTCTGACTTCGTTTTGTTGTACAGAAACTTCAGTTGTAGTGTTTTTGTATTATAACAGATTCCTAGTTCAATTGAACAATAGAAATCCGTTCAGACTTCTATTTATACTTATTTCAAATTTCTATCAGCTGTTGTATCAATTCCGCGTATGTTATTACGATCAACCGAGGATTTAGTTCCGTGTTTTGTACACCCTTGCAGCTGATTTTCTTTATTGGTTATGAAAAGTGTTTATCATATTTTGGTATTACTTCCGCTCACGTCATTGTTTCGTTCGTTTCACATTTCAGCAGCAATGAATTGTGTTTATTCGCAATTTAGTCCAGAATTTTAGTAACGACTTTTATGTTTGTTAAGATTAAAATTTTTGGGTCTTTCAATTCGAACCCCAATCTTCTTGATTTCCTTTTAAGAAAAGTCCGATCGTTACAGTTGGTATCAGAGCATGGTCCTTAAGATAAACACACTTTCAGTCTGAGCAGATCTCTCCAGCCGCTTCTAAATTTGTGAGTCTTAATTCATGTTCTAGCATAAAGTAATCTCTCATATAGAATTGTGGTGGATTTGTGCTACCTTTACAGATATGTCAGGAAGAGGTAGAGGAAGAAGAAGTTTTACAGAAGGAGATAGCGAATCTGACAGAATGATCCTCGTTCTCAATACCATGGCTCAGCTGTTAGAACGCTTAGTTGACCAAACCACTAATGGGAATGGTCAAACCTCGGGAAGAATAGTTAGTCGTGAAAATCCACATGAGAGGTTTAGAAGACAGAGACCTCAGGAATTTTCTGGCACTATTGATCCTCTTATAGCAGAAAGCTGGATCAAATCCATAGAGGTGATTTTTGACTATTTGCAACTGACCGAACTAGAAAGGCTTCGGTGTGCGATTTACATGCTGAGAGGAGATGCCATGATATAGTGGGAAGGAGAAGTTAACAGTAGACTTGGAAATTCTTACTTGGAAATAATTTAAGAGAGTGTTCTATGAACAATACTTTACGGTGGATGTAAGACAACTGTTGAGGAGTGAGTTTTTAACTCTTAAGTAGGGAGAAATGTCTATGCGGGATTATATCCGTAAGTTTGAGAGAGGTTGTTATTTTGTTCCTTTGATTGGGACAAATGCAGATATTAAGCTACAACATTTTTTTGATGGGTTGAAGCCGATGATTAGGCATGATGTTAGATTGGCAGAACCCGTAGATTATAGATCAGCGTGAATAAGGCCCTACGAGCAGAACAAGACTGTAAAGCAATTGAAGAAGAAAGACAGTTGAAAAGACAAGCTTTTCAACAGAAGGACCGTAGGCAAAATAAGAAACCAAATAATAACCAGCAGGAGTCTCAAGAAAAAGGACCATTAGTTTTACAGGCCAGTGTCTTTTTTGCCAGAATGTGTGTTATACCTGTGGAAAGCCAGGCCACGTGTCTAGAGATTTTTTCCAGAAGCGACCACTTATCACTAGTAGAGCTTATATAATGACAGCTGAAGAAACTTCAGCAGATATCTTGGCAGCGACGGGTAAGCTTTTATTGCCAATATGTTTACAATAGCATTGTTAGATTCTGGTACAACTTTTTTTTTTGTATCAGATAGGTTTGTTAAGAAATTGATAGTTAACCTAGGAGAGATAGAAGTAGAGTACGGTGTTCAGATCCCTTTGAGTTAGAGTTCACTATTGATTTGGTACCAGAAGATGTTTCAATTTTTAAGCCTCTGTATAGATAGAAAAATGAAAGGATTAAAAGATCAGTTCCAGGAATTTTTAGGCAAGAGTTTCGTCAGAACCAGTGTTTCGCCGTGAGGAGTTCGAGTTTGATTCCCGTATGTTTATGATTGTTCATCTTCTGGTGGATGGTAATATCGGAACTTGATGCTATGTAATCGGTAGTTGTTATTCGAATCAGTATAAAGTCTGGTTTGATAGACAACAGCTGATAGCGTAGCTGTCGTTTGATGTTGCAACACCAAGTTCTTATTCAGATTTCGTTTTCTATGTCAGCGATTGAATTTTATATTTAAATTCAGCAGTTACATTTCAGCTGTTGCATCAGTTTCGTAGACAGCAGTTGCACTGTTCATAATCAGCAGTTGCATTCCATCGTTTTGACCAGCAGTTGCACTGTTCATACGTCTGTTTGTTGTGCAAACGACATCGTTTCATTTATTTAGAGTCACGACTGATAACAGATATTCTTAAATCTGTTTATTCATGTTAGCAGATATTCTTATGTCATCATATCTGTTTCCTACTTCAGCGACATCGTTTCATTTACTACGTCTGTTTCAGAGTCACGTCTGTTTGCAATAGTTGTGAACAGTGAAGATCTGTTTTGTTTCCAAATACTGTTCCACTTTGTTGCATCTAATTTCATTTCAGCGATGCGTCTCTTATAGTTGAATTAGATGCTCAGATAGGAACCTATTTAAGTATCGTTAGACTTAACTTATGAATAAGTTCTAGTAAAGATTCTTTCAAGAGAAAACCGTAAGTTAAGGAATAGAACTATCCCTATGATTAAAATGCAATGGGTAAATCACACTGAAAGAGAAATTATGGGGAAAGTGAGTCTGATATGTAGAAGAGCTACCCAGATCTTTTCAAGTAAGAACTTTCGAGGACGAATTTTTTTTTAAGGGGGGTAGATTGTAATGCCCAGATATTTTAGAGGCCACAAATTAGAAAGTTATGAGATTGAGGGATTACAATGCTATTCTATTTAACTCTTGATTTAATCGAGTTTCAGATTTCATATGTTAGAATACGATTGCATCAGCTGTTTAGCCGATTATAGCAAGTCGATCGAATCCTTTTGTTTTAACTAAAATTGTTCGGTTTCCATGTGCATCATTTTATTTTAAAACAGAGTACGCTTTTAGAAGATTTTGACATATTGATTTAAATGCGGTTCTTCTCTAGGCATTTACAAATCATAAATATTTAGGATGTTAGCTGCTTCATGCATCATTATCTTCAAATCAAATTACTTTTAAGCGGTGCTCTCTCTCAAGAAACCAAACAAAAGACTTTTAAAGTTTTTCGAAGGAGACGATCGGAGTGTTAGTGGTTAGCTGGATTTCTACTGCGGTTGTGTTCAAGAATTCAGGCAAGTAAACTCTGTTTCTTGCTCACTAAGTGAAAGCATATATTCAATTCTGTTTGCATGTTTATATGAGATTTTAAAGAAAGGAAGATGGCTTCGGCTGTTTTTCAAAAAGTTCAGAAAATTTCATGCTCTGTTTTTATGAAAGTTGCGTTTTACTGTATTTTGATCCATAAATGTTTTAGAAAATGGTTTGGTGATGTTCCTCCAGTAGATTCTTGAGTTTTCTTCAGAAATTCAATCGAAGTAGCTTACAAGTAGCTTATTCGATTATTTCAAAATTTCTTCAGATATTTTGAATTCTTCAGACAAAGGAAAACCATCGTCATTCACCTGGTTAAGTCTGAAATCTGGTTCTTATACCACGACTGATATTTCTTTGTTGAAAATATTCTAAGTATAGATTTCAGCTGTCGCATTGTTTGCGCTCAGTAGTTGCGATCAGCAGTCGCACTATTTCATGTTCAGCTGTTGCATGTTTTATTGTTCACCAGCTGTTAGTTTGTTCACCAGCTGTTAGTTTGTTCATCGGCTGATAGTTTGTTCATCAGCTGTTGGTTCTCAACTGTTGCATTATTTCTTTGTCAGCTGTTGCATTGTTTATGATTCAGTTGTTACCTTCGTATGTGTTCAGCTGTTGTCAGCTATTGTTTAGTTCATGACCAGCTGTTGACTTCGTTTGTTGTCAGCTGATGTATTAATTCATATTCAGCTGTTGGTTTTTGTTCATCAGCTGTTGAGATATTGTTCAGCGGTTGGTTTGTTCACAACTGAAATTCTTTATTGAAGTTGCGTTGACTCCGACGTTGACCAACAGATAGTTACTGTTTATTTCTTCAACAGATAGTTACTATTCATTTCTTCAACAGATGGTTACTGTTCATTTCTTCAACAGATAACGAAATTCCAGAATCGGATTCCTTATTCATTTCCGCTCATTTCAAAAGATTTATTCGATTCAATTGAACAGATTTGAGAGCTTTAATTCAGTTTTCATCTTCGCAAGTTTTACAGAGAAATCCCTTGAAATTCCATAACATCATTGAACATAGAATAACGAAATTCCAGAATCGGATTCCTTATTCATTTCCGCTCATTTCAAAAGATTTATTCGATTCAATTGAACAGATTTGAGAGCTTTAATTCAGTTTTTCATCTTCGCAAGTTTTACAGAGAAATCCCTTGAAATTCCATAACATCATTGAACATAGAAAACAGTAATTCGTACAAGAGAGAAAGAAAAGAAAGAGCAGAACGATGTTTTTAGAAAATGTTTCAAATTATGACAACAAAGAGGGTCCCCAGAGGAAGGGTGAGTGTGCGGCTGACGAACCGTGTGCCCTTTCAACAGAGGAAGGATCAGGTGTATAGGTCGACGGATCTGTATATCCATTCACCATGAGCCATAGTGCTAGAGAATGATATCAGGAGTTTGATCAAACGAATTGGACCAAAATCTTTAAAGTGTTGTCATAATTTCAGAAAATAGAAAGAAGAGCGCAAGTGTGATTTTAATCACTCTAGAGAATGTTTAAAGAAATTATTTTCAGAATTTGATTATGTTTATGCTTTCAGTTTCTATCAGATTTCTTAGATATGTTATTGAGCTTGTTCATTTTAAAGCGTATTCAGACTTTAGTTATGTATTCAGATTTCAGATTCCAGTTACAGTATCAGCTTCTATTGCATGATTTCGTTATTCCAGATTTTACCTGCTGAGCCTTTGGCTCACTAGTTTTCATTTAGTGCAGTTAATAAGCAGTAAAGAGCTGGAGGGAGATGATCAGAAAGGAAGGATGTGTTTATCGTGGACATCAGATTTCATCGTTCTTTTCAGACTTCGTTTTGTTGTACAGAAACTTCAGTTGTAGTGTTTTTGTATTATAACAGATTCCTAGTTCAGTTGAACAATAGAAATCCGTTCAGACTTCTATTTATACTTATTTCAAATTTCTATCAGCTGTTGTATCAGTTACGCGTATGTTATTACGATCAACCGAGGATTTAGTTCCGTGTTTTGTACACCCTTGCAGCTGATTTTCTTTATTGGTTATGAAAAGTGTTTATCATATTTTGGTATTACTTCCGCTCACGTCATTGTTTCGTTCGTTTCGCATTTCAGCAGCAATGAATTGTGTTTATTCGCAATTTAGTCCATAATTTTAGTAGCGACTTTTATGTTTGTTAAGATTGAAATTTTTGGGTCTTTCAATTCGAACCCCAATCTTCTTGATTTCCTTTTAGGAAAAGTCCGATCGTTACAGTTTATGTGGATGTGTCTTCTTGCTCATCTGAAAGTGGCGTCGGGGTAGTCATGGTGTCCCCCTAGGGGAAGAAACAAGTCTGGCGATAACTCTTGATTTCAAGGTCTCTAATAACGAACCAGAGTATGAGCCCCTGCTCATCGGGCTCCGAGCAGCAAAGAATATGAGGATAGCTCGGGTAGTACTCTATTCAGATTCTCAGTTTGTGGTTCAGCAGAGCAATGTGAAATTTGAGATAAAGAACGAAAAAATGATAAAGTATGCGGAGGCTTTGAGCAAACTGATGGAGACCTTTTCCAAAGTTATTCTAAAGCAGATACCTCGGGAAAGTAATGAAAATGCTAACAACTCAATTCTAATTCACATAATAGATGCACTATGTGCTAGCACATTATAAGGGATAAAGTTGCACATTAACTACAATTATAGTATTTGGCCTAGTGATAATTGTTTAATCCTAACAATTGGTATCAGAGCGAGTTCAAGGATTTGAGTCTTCCTAGAAGCATATCTCTATACTTCTTGGGGATGTTGTTGAGTTATGCGTGTATGGGTGGGAGAAGTACTGAGATAGGTGACCTCTTTGGAAGCACTCGTACGTCAAGCTGCTGATGTTGCACCCTTGATCTGGTTGGTGTGGTAGGCTGTAAAGTTGTGATGTCAGATCTTAACAGGTTAATACTATCTCTGCTAAGGATAGGACCGATGATAGGGTAAGGGGTAAGACTGTTCTCTAAGAGAAATAAAACAGCATCTGCAGTTAGATATGCACCCTCCTCGGACTCATAAGCCTAACAACCCGGCCCCGACGCACATAATAGTTGTACTCTGTGCTATCACATTATAATAAAATAGTTGCATATTGGTTAACAGTTATAACATCTGGCCTAGTGATAAATGCTTAATCCTAACATTCGTCCCACCCCATTTTAATCCCTAATCATATTCTAGTACGTGGAGCTAGAGTTATAATCATTTGATGGGATTATACTTGACTTCATTTCTTACCAAACTTATTCGAATTAAAATCGTTAAAAGACATTTACACTAATATAGAAATTAAAATCTTATATTATGAAGAATATCATTGATGCTAGATACATATAAATTGTATATAATAAAATAATAAATAAGGGTAGGTTTGAATCATGTATTCATTTTAATAAATATGGGACTAAAAATATCAACAAATTAATCAAATTCTTTTTCACATTTGAGTTGGTAATTAAATCCCTTTTTTATTACTTTATAAAATAAAAATTTATTAAATTAGTGGCGGAATAGTTATATAATTTATTAGAATTAGATTTGAGGGGACGTGAAAAAACGAATTCATTAGAACTAGTACTAGGACTCCGTAGTTGAAACAATACGGTTGATTTAACTCTAAAAATGGTATTTTTTATGATAAAAGGACATATATGTAATTGTTATAAATTTAAAGAAACATTAATAAACTAAATGAAATAATTACCTCGATAATAACCTTGATTGCTCCTTAATTGCTTCAAATGAAGTCTTGATTATATGTTAATAGGAAATTATTATTTCTCTATAATTTCCTTGATTTAGAGAGAAGATAATTGGGAGAGAATTTGTATAAATTTGTGTGTTTTTACAATGAAGATTACAAGCCTATTTATAGGCAAATGAAATGATTAAAATAATATAAAGTCCTAATCACTTCTCCTAAATTTGACAATTTTGTAGACACCCAAATTTGACAATTTGTAGACATCCAAATTTGACAAAATAATTTGATTTCATAATACTCCCCCTTTTGGATGTCCTTATTACGTGTTTTGATACTGCCTCGTTAAAAACCTTACTAGGAAAAACCCAGTGGGATAAAAACCATAGTAAGGAAAAAGAGTGCAGTCACGTAAACTCCCCCTCATGTTGGCATAACTGAATCTTCACATACTTCGTAGGTGGCGCATCCCAATATTGTATATGTGCTTTCTGAACACTGCTGTAGAAAGTGACTTCGTGAAAAGATCTGACGAATTTTCACTTGATTGAATGTAACGAATATCAATATCGTTATTCTTCATAAGTTCTTGAGTGAATTCGAAGAACCTAGGGGATATGCTTAGTTCTGTCGCTTTTGATGTATCCTTCTTTCATTTGAGCAACACATGCAGCATTATCTTCGTATAGTGTCACAGGCTTCTTGTCAGATGGTAAACCACACATAACTTGTATATGTTCTGTTATGGATTTTAACCATACACATTCACGGCTTGCTTCATGTAGTGCAATAATCTCAACATGGTTTGATGAAGTTGCTACAAGAGTTTGTTTCTGTGA
>KV011879.1:366928-388937 GCA_001598015.1 Dorcoceras hygrometricum
ATATTATACAGAAGTATAATAATAAACGATAGAAATTTGTAAATCATATCACGTTATTATAATTAGGTGTCAATGACTCCTTTTATATAATAACATGATATTATACAGAAGTATAATAATAAACGATAGAAATTTGTAAATCATATCACGTTATTATAATTAGGTGTCAATGACTCCTTTTATATAATAACATGATATTATACAGAAGTATAATAATAAACGATAGAAATTTGTAAATCATATCACGTTATTATAATTAGGTGTCAATGACTCCTTTTATATAATAACATGATATTATACAATGAAATATATAAAAACAATCGAGTGATCGTGCTGATAACGTGTTATAAATTTAAAGAAACATTAATAAACTAAATGAAATAATTACCTCGATAATAACCTTGATTGCTCCTTAATTGCTTCAAATGAAGTCTTGATTATATGTTAATAGGAAATTATTATTTCTCTATAATTTCCTTGATTTAGAGAGAAGATAATTGGAAGAGAATTTGTATAAATTTGTGTGTATTTACAATGAAGATTACAAACCTATTTATAGGCAAATGAAATGATTAAAATAATATAAATTCTTAATCACTTCTCCTAAATTTGACAATTTTGTAGACACCCAAATTTGACAATTTGTAGACATCCAAATTTGACAAACTACTTTGATTTCATAATAGTAATTATATTATTCGGGTTTATAATAAAGAATGAAGCCAGTTGGCCGAGAAATAGATCATTTCGATTGTATATATATTGTATAAATAGATATCCATTAATCACCAAACTTGATTAGACATCAATATTTCCATTAATCACCAATCTTAGCATATGCTTCTCTACAAGATTTTATCGTCTCCGAGTTTTTTTGTAATCATGCCCATCACTTTTTATATCTTACGTCCACCACTTCGAAAATTTATATCTTTAACATCTCAGAACTGGAATACAATCACGACATTTTCAGAGAACACTACTAAATCAAGCCATGGAGAGATAAACATTCGTCTCCATAACAATCTAAAGATCAATTGAATTAAAAAAAAGTGCATCTGAATAAAAAATTATGTCCCATACAAGCTTTTAATTGCTGGCCAGCCCCCGTAAGAAGAGTATTGATGCTCCAGAAAACGGGGCTGTAGAGCAATATCATCGGCCAGAAGAGAACCTTTTCCTTGGTGTGTGGTGCTATCGAAGATTTCAAGATCTTTAGACTGCCTCATTGGGGGGAAGTTATTTGAAGCTCAAAATAATATCCTTATCCATCTGCAGAAAAAGAAAGATATGAAATTTGCATCATAGGATTCCAAAGAAATCGTGTAACAATACCCTTATGACGGGGTGGACCTGAGATTTATAGTTTCTTATGCTCCTGTAAAATAACAAGTAAACTTGTTCATTCTTAAAGAACTTACAGTTTTAGCCAGTTCTTTGGCCCTTTCGTCGTCAAAGCCAAAAGTAGCCATTATTTTATGCCCCGCCGATTCTTCTTGTGACCAGATCCCAAGAAGCATATGAGAAACAGTAATCTCTCCACTTTCACCTGCATTATTGAGAGCTTTCGGACGTAAGAAGTAACAATAGCAGCAAGCAGACATTTGCTGAGAACTCGGTAGTACACTTTGTTGTAATCACAAACATGAATGAGATCACATTCATAAACCTATCCCAAGCCAGAAATAAACGTAAAAAAGTTTCGCCACTAAGTTGTAGCCAAAGGTACTAGACTGTACCTGTTAGGGAATTCGAGCATGAACATGTAGATAGGCCCAAGCCTCTTAATACTAATGTTTATAGCAGGAGGCCCAAAGCCCAAGGAAGAAACTAGTTATAGAATAAATAGGATAGTGAGCGGGAAGAAGGGTATCAAGTTAGTTATCACTGTTAGCACTATCTAGCTAGGCTAGAGGTACAGGGGCTACCCTGGGTCGTTTTCTACAATTCCTGTATTTCCGTTACATGAGTAATACACTGCTTATTCATTGATTATCACGTGAATTGTTGTTACTCTTACCTGGTGATCGTGTCCGCATCAATTGGTCCGACCTGCCGGATTGTCAATCGGAGGGAATGGCGACGCGATCGGAGGCCAAATTGGAAGTCCTTGAGAAAGCCGTGAACACAGTCCAGGGGAATGTGGATGACATCCAAGAGCGTATGGCGAGCCTGACCCAGGCGCTCATAGCAAGGGCTGAGTCACAAACAAGAATGGAAGCCAACCAGACTAAACTGGAACATTGGACTTATAACGCAAGGGGTTGTCAGAGGGGAGGCGAAGTGCAGGGTGAACATACCAGTGAGGAGGAAGAAACCAGAGGGTCACGTAGGGAGTTTAAACAAAATGGAGAGGATGAGTTGCGCCATGCACTCAAGAGGGTGGAGATTCCTGGTTTTGATGGCACTGACCCGAGGGGTTAGCTTGGTAAAGCCGAGCAATATTTTGAACTCCATGATACCCCGATGACCACCGTCTCCGACTGGCGCACATATACATGGATGGTTCCACGTATCACTGGTTCCAGTGGCTTAGATTAAAAATACCGGATATGAGCTGGAGTAGATTCGCAGAGGAGTTGATTAAGAGATACGGTGGACGGAGACAGTCGAATCCATATTACCTGTTGGCATCACTGAAGCAAGGTAATCAGACTCTGGATGCATATATCGAGCAATTCGAAGTACTCTTGGCCCAGGTGGGTGACTTACCGGAGGACCAGTGCCTTGGATACTTTCTGAGTGGATTGCGGGAGGATATCGGCAAACGGATTGGGATCCACGAACCTCGAACTATCATGAGGACGATGGATCTAGCAAGGGCAACAGATGAGGAGATGTTTGGATACGCAGGAACATATCGTACGGGGTACTCAACGATGAGCTCCACCAGGAATTACCGATCGGGCCTGAGCGGTGGGCCTCGCGACAGGGCTGAAGGTTTGGGCTCAAAGAGGGGCCGGCCCATTCCTAATACAAATATCACCGCCCGTCGGGAGCAATACAATCATACTTCCGACCGTAAAGCTACTCCTACTACACCGCTTGATGGCAGTAGGACAATTGGAGGAGGAGATACACAAGGCCATAACCAACGCCGGAGTGACGCTAAACGGGAAGGCCGAATTGTTTCACAACAAGAATATCAGAGACGGAAGGAGAAGGGGTTGTGCTTCAGGTGCGGGGAAGCATATTCCCCGATGCACAAATGTGCGTTCAAACTCTTGCAGGTGGCAGTACTGGAGGAAGAAGAGGGGGAAGAGGAGGAGCTAATTGACACACTAACAGAGGGGGACGGGCAGGAGGAAGACATCGAGGATTGTGGTACGTTGGAACTACCCTTGTTTTCCATCAGCGGCATGAACCAACCTCAGACACTAAAGTTGAGGGGGAGGATCAAGGACGAGGAAATTGTGGTGATGGTCGACAGCGGAGCCAGCCATAATTTTGTATCACGGGCTTTGATGGAGAAATTAGGTCTGGGAATTGATGAGACGGTGCGCTTCGGGGTGTGTCTAGGCAATGGGGGACGTATACAATGTCAGGGTCTATGCCGAAATCTGCAGGTAGAACTGGGTGCATACACGGCGACTATCACGGGACATTTGTTTGAACTGGGCAGCGTTGACGTGATACTTGGGGTAGATTGGTTGAGGACACTTGGGGAAGTTTTGCTTGATTGGAATAAACTGAGGATGTGCTTCAATGCAGGGGACCGGATGGTGGAACTCAAGGGGGACCCGACATTGCAGAGGTCTTTGGTGTCGCTCAGATCAATATGTAAACTGACTGAGGTTGAATTTGCAGCCACGCTATATTCTGTGGATAAATGTGGCCAGCAGTATGCGCAGAGTCTACCAGAGTGTACCCTGGAGAATTGCAGGCCGTATTGGATGATTACAGGGTGGTATTCGATAAACCCCACGGGTTACCACCGGAAAGAACTCAAGATCATGGGATTAAGCTCAAGGAAGGACATGAACCCATACAGGTTCGCCCATACCGTTATGCGCACCGGCAGAAGAATGAAATTGAGAAGCTAGTATCGGAGATGTTGGCGGCGGGCATCATACAACCTAGCATCAGTCCATTTTCGAGTCCAGTCATCTTGGTAAAGAAAAAGGACGGAAGTAGGAGGTTCTGCGTGGACTATCGGGCTTTAAATGAGGCTACCATCGCCGATAAATACCCGATACCAGTGGTCGAGGAGCTTCTGGATGAGCTACATGGTTCCACGGTCTTCTCTAAACTGGACCTAAGGTCCGGGTACCATCAGATAAGGGTGAGGGCAGGGGACGTGGCAAAGATAGCCTTCCGCACCCACTTGGGGCACTATGAATTTCTGGTAATGCCTTTTGGGCTTAAAAAATGCCCCTACTACATTTCAGGCTACGATGAATGATATCTTGCACCCCCACCTAAGGAAGTTTGTGCTGGTTTTCTTTGATGACATCTTGATATTCAGCCAGGACTTGAAGGAGCACGCAGAACATTTGCATGTAGTACTGAAGATCCTCCGTGACAATGAACTGTTTCTCAATGAGAAGAAGTGTTGCTTTGGGTTAACAGAAATTGAATACCTTGGGCACGTGATCTCTGGGGCAGGTGTGGCTGTTGACAGAAAGAAGGTGGAAAGTGTGGAAGCATGGCCAACCCCGGGTAACATCAAAGAACTACGGGGATTCTTGGGACTTTCTGGATATTATAGGAAGTTCATCCGCGACTATGGCAAGGTGGCAAAACCCCTCACAGATTTGTTAAAAAATGGCTGCTTTGGGTGGAATCATGAGGCTGCTCAAGCCTTTGAGGAACTAAAGAGGAGACTCACGACAGCCCCTGTTTTGAGGCTCCCTAACTTTGATGAAGATTTTGAGATTGAATGTGATGCTTCGGGGCGTGGTATTGGGGCTGTTCTAACTCAAGGAGGCCGTCCTGTTGCTTTCTACAGTAAGGCTCTAGCTGATAGAGCTCCTAACAAATCTACCTATGAGAAGGAGTTAATGGCATTGGCTTTAGCGGTGCGCCATTGGCGACCTTACCTATTAGGGAGGAAATTCGTGGTTGTAACAGACCACAAAGCACTCAAAGAGCTGTTACACCAAAGGATCACAGCCCCGGACCAACAACAATGGCTTTCGAAGCTCATGGGGTATGAGTTTCAAATCAAATACAAGGTAGGATCACTCAACAAGGCAGCTGATGCACTGTCCAGACGGGGGGACACAAC
Organism: Dorcoceras hygrometricum; assembly: GCA_001598015.1. Taxonomy (NCBI): domain Eukaryota; kingdom Viridiplantae; phylum Streptophyta; class Magnoliopsida; order Lamiales; family Gesneriaceae; genus Dorcoceras; species Dorcoceras hygrometricum. The sequence continues at coordinate 372,156 of KV011879.1, forward strand.
TCTCAATAGCATCAGTAGCATTTCTATACCTCAGTGGGACAGCATTGATGAAATTATGGAGGCGGTGCAGAAGGACCCGGTGTTGAGCAAGATCATTACCAGACTAAATAAGGGAGAGCTACCGGATTCACCCTATTCTATGACTCATGGCACATTGTTGTACAAGGGGAAATTTGCTGCCCTCAGAATCAAGATGGACACAACAGATAATGGTGGAGTGCCATAGCTCAGCAGAAGGGGGGCATGCTGGAGCCTTTCGCACAATGAAACGCATAGCCAACAGTTTTTTTTTGAGGGGCATGAAGAAAGCGGTGTATGACTTTGTGGCTGGATGTTTGGTGTGCCAAAAACAAAAGTATCAAGCTCTGAAACCTGCTGGATTGTTACAGCCATTGGCGATTCCAGATTTGATTTGGGAAGACATTTATATGGACTTTATTTCTGGATTACCCAAATCAAGGGGATTTGATGTACTGTTTGTGATAGTAGACAGACTCTCCAAGTACAGCCACTTCATCCTTTTGAGGCACCCCTACACGGCACAGAGCGTAGCTGATAAATTTGTCAAAGAAATAGTCCGTCTTCATGGGGTTCCAAGATCAATTGTTAGCGATCGAGACCCAATCTTTATGAGCACCTTCTGGAACGAGATCTTTCGATTACAGGGTACAAAAATGGCCATGAGTTCAGCATACCATCCTGAATCTGATGGACAAACAGAGGTTCTTAACCGTTGTATTGAGACCTATTTGCGATGTTTTGCTTCTGAACAGCCTCGAGCTTGGAGTACTTGGATACATTGGGCTGAGTACTGGTATAACACGGCCTATCAGGCAGCAGCAGGCATGACTCCTTTTGAAGTAGTCTATGGGCGAAAACCACCTGTCCTCACAAGGTTTTTACCAGCTGAGTCAAAGGTGGCAGCAGTGGGGCGGGAGTTGTTGGACAGAGATGAAGTCCTGCGGCAACTCAAGTTTAACCTCCAGAGGGCACAACAAAGGATGTCTAAGTATGCCAATACTCACCGCCGAGACGTTTCATTTCAAGTGGGAGATAAGGTGTTTCTCAAGTTGAGACCCCATAGGCAACAATCAGTCTGTTCCAGGATTTTCCAGAAACTAGCCCCAAGATATTATGGGCCCTATGCCATCACCCAAAGGATAGGGGAGGTTGCCTATAAACTACAGCTCCCGGAAGGATCTCGTATCCACCCAGTTTTCCACGCCTCTCAACTCAAGAAAGCAGTGGGCGAACACAGTAAAATCCAGGAACTACCACTGGGCATGGAACAAGACCTGACATTCAACTATGAACCAGTTAAAGTGCTAGCTCAAAGACAAAAGAAACGGGCTGGAATATTGACCTCCCAGGTACTTGTGCAATGAAAAGGCAAACCGATTGAGGAAGCTACTTGGGAGGACGCAGCTGACTTTGCAACTCAATTCCCACAAACTAGCCTTGGGGACAAGGCTGCTTTTAACAAGGAGAGTATTGTTAGGGAATTCGAGCATGAACATGTAGATAGGCCCAAGCCTCTTATTACTAATGTTTATAGCAGGAGGCCCAAGGCCCAAGGAAGAAACTAGTTATAGAATAAATAGGATAGTGAGCGGGAAGAAGAGTATCAAGTTAATTATCACTGTAAGCACTATCTAGCTAGGCTAGAGGTACAGGGGCTACCCTGGATCGTTTTCTACAATTCCTGTATTTCCGTTACATGAGTAATACACTGCTTATTCATTGATTATCACATGAATTGTTGTTACTCTTACCTGGTGATCGTGTCCGCATCAGTACCTAAATTGTTTTACCAAACAGATCAAAAAGGAACTCAAAAATATGGTGGAACCAGCAACGATGTTGTTCCTTGTGATACTGGTGTACCATTTGGGAACAGTAGAAACCAAAAATGCCAAATTAAGGACAACATAAGCATGCAAAAGATTTTGAAGTTATAGTTTAGTTTGACCAGCAAAGTTTATCTTCCTGACTTAAATAAGTTCCTCAATCATTGGTTCTCCAAAGTTCTCCAATGAAATGATAAAAAAATGCACCGAGCAACACAGAAACGAAGAGAAATATGCAATTCATATTTTTTATGGTGTTTTAATTCATTGAAATCTAGGCAACCCAAGATTCCTCAAGTCTCAGACTTGGATTCATCTTTTGTGGCAAAATATGATTGACCTCACAACATTGACTATACTGCAGTATTCAAGCATAGCTCAAGCAAAGTAATATATCAATCATGAACTGACAAGTATAGTGCAGATTCACCAAAGAACTAACTAAATTTGATCCCAATTCCTTTTTCCTTTTCAATTATACAATTGAAAGGTTGACAAGGTGCAAAGCCATCAATGAAACATAAACACACATCCAAAGACAACAAGCGAAAAATAAAACTCCAATACACTTCAACAGTAAAATTTAGAATTTTTTATTTTGACAAAAGTAGTAACATCTAGCAATTTAGGAACCAAAATGATAAAAAAAATGAGCACTATCTTGGCTTGAAATGCTCAAATACCAAATACCAATAGATGATGGAGAACAAACACATTACAGTGTCGAACGTAAATATAATTAAAAGATAATCCAATGGAATTTCCATTTACAGGACGAAACACTTAGCATAGAACCAAACCTTATAGTTGTTAGTTGTGGTGTAACTCAAATTATAACAGTCAAAACATATGTTTGAGCAATGTGTTGCATAGGGAAGCTACACAAGGCAAGAGATGTGACTAAATTTTCTTCAATTTATAAATTGTAGAAATCATCATGGGATGTTGGATATTATCCCAACGAGAGCAGCAAGCCAATAAGAGAAGCAAGCTAATAAGAGCAGCAAGCCAATAAGAGCAGCAAGCAATGCTTAATCAACTATGCATGTCATATGCAGACAAAATCCAACAACATAAGAGTGCCATCATAACCTGACTTCAATTTCTCAATAACTGCCCAATCTAGAGCTCTCTGAGCTGGTTCAGTCAATGGTGGATGCTCCGGACTGAAAACATATAAGTCAGCCATCCCTAGAAGCTTCACAGTTTCTTCTCGCACCTTAAACAACGTAATACCGTTTTCCCTCAGAAACTTTGCCGCCAAACTGGTTCCTGCAAGACCAACACCTGATAATGTAATATTCACGATTGATAGATCACTTCCATTATGTTTGTCTCGAATAATTCATTATGGACTTGAAATCCACAGCAGCTAACTACAAATGAAATAACATTTTCAAAATTTCAAGACTATATATATTCTAAGAAAATCAGTACTTTTATACTACGGCACTTTACATATTCTAAAACTAAGAAAGTGAGTTCCAAAACCTTCATTTCTTCAAGGAACAAAATTTGCAAGGGTATCTTATTCAATCAATTGGACAACTTTTTTTTATGGAAAAAGCCATTCTCTAGACAGAGAATCAATCAAATATAAATTTTTTGGTTTCTAGGAAGGATAAAAGAAGCAAACTGAAATAAACTAAAAGTGGCATCATTTAATCATATGCAATAGCCAACCTTCAACCAAAATCCCCATAAGTAGAGCCTCGGTCCCAGTATTTGGATACTTCAGCTTCCTAGCCTCCAATTCCGCCATAGCAAACGACTTTATGGCCCTCGCCGAAAATCTATAAATGCCAATATTAACTCTCGAAACATATAAAACTCATACCCACTCAACCACAATACGTATAAATCAGAACATATGTTGACTTCAGAAACCAATAATAACCAAAGGAAGCAAAAAAGCATAAAAATCTTACTTCGGCTTCTTGTCGGAAGCGGCACCTTCTGTCTTCCTACAAAATAACAAAGATAACAACTCGTTTAAGAAGACAATAACTCTAACAAAGAAAAACAAAAGGACTTACCCAGTGGGAAGGCTAAAGGACACAGTTGCAACAGTTGAGGCCAGCCGTTTTGAAGTGACAAAACTCGATCTTGATGATTGAATCGATAGTTTTGTACCCACGAAAGAATTCGACAAAATCCCCGGATTCAACCTGACAAACCGTTCAACAGCTTCCCCGCAAGATTGCTGCGATGATGAACAAGAAGGTGTAACGGGAAATACTGACAGTCCTTGAGCGGCCATTAATAAAGAAATCTTCCTTGAATTGAAGCCGAGAGATATTTCATTCACGGGTCTTCGGTTCTTTGCCCACAAATCCCTACAGGCGAAACGTGAGAATGGACTTTGGAGTTTTGTTAAGACGTTTGAAGCCTTCAATTTATTCCAAGTTTAACTGGAAATGGATAAAATGTTGAACTCAAACAAACAGTACAGTTTCTTGTTTACATTCGCTGGTGGAATTCGAAATGCGATGGGAAAACTAGAAAATGGGATTAACGGTTGTCGAGCAAAGATAAATTAGGGGTTGAATGTCTAATCGGTGGGTCGAGTTTAAATCAAATTTATCGGTCATGATTATGTTGGTCGAGTCTAGGTAACGTGGGTCGAGTTATACTAAGACTCCAGACAACTCGACTCAGATTGACATACTTGACCTAGACTTCATCTGAACTCGACCCAGATTGAAACAACTCGGCCTAGATGAACATTACCCGACCCACTTTTCTGCCTATTTTATTTGAATGTTTTCTATTGTGTTTGGTAGATTTTTTTTCCAACAAAACTTGAGAAGGATCAAGGTTTTGAGTGCAAATTAACATTGGGAACGCAATACGTGGAAGCGTGTGAAAGAAATTTGTCATTTTTGAATGAACATGAGATGTAATGAATGGTGGAAGACAACCAGTTTTGCAATCAGATTAGATTTGCCAAATATTATTTAAACTCGAATCGGTTGTTATAGGTTTTTTATGAGCATACAGGTATTTGAATGTGGGACCGATGATTTTTGGATGGTCATCCATAAGAGGCCGCTACATTTTTTATTGCTGGAGTATGGGCTAATCACGACCCAAGATTGTCGACCTTGACCCACAAAACTCGACCCAAACTCTAATACTCGACCCAACTTTATCAACGATCTAAACACGGGACCAACATGATAAAACAACTTCAGTACTACTACCCACTCTTTCTATTGATCATTTTTTTTAATATTTCTTTCGTTTTCCTTCGGATGAACAAAGTAACAAATATCGGAGAACTAAAGAATATAAGCAACAATCTGTAGGAGAACATCAGACACTGTCTAGTTTTGTCATGTCCGGTTAACAGTGGATGTTGGTGGTTGGTGGAAAAACTCATAAATTCGAATAAAAAATAATTATATAAATAATGTTATTAACAAATTTAGTAATGTTTTAACAAACTCACTCTCTTCTTTCCAAAAATAAAATTGAACTCATTTCCTTTTAAAATTTAATTCTTTAATAAAATAAGTTATTTTAAAAGGGTAAATTAAGAAAAAATCTTTATTTCAATCTTTCAATTAGAATTCAATCTCTATGTAGTATATTTTAGGAATTGGTACCAGAAAACATATGACATTTAATTTTAACTTCATGTAAACATATTTTTACGATTTTACCCTACTTTAATATATATATATATATAATTCATTATATAATACGAATAATACTTGTTTTTACCTAGAAAATACATAATTTAGGATTGATGGTCCCAAACTTGGGTGATGTGAGCTCTCTCACAGCCTTGGACACCGGAACTTGGAACTAAAACCAGATTACGTGCATTTAAAAAATTTGAAAAAGCAGCACGCGATAGGGAAACCAGATCGCGCCTGAGCTGGACCAGTAGCTCTGCGAGCTGGTCCAGATCGCGTGCGATTTGGTCTGTTAAATCTTGAGCTGCAATAGCTCAATGTTCTTGAAGGATTTGTGCACCGAGAGGTAGATCGGGTAAGATATAAAATCATGCGGAAAAAGCCTGAACTACCCTCTGAAAATCGAAAACTAATTAAACAGGTTTAAAGATATGTATGCGATGCAATGCAGAAAGCTGTAAATAAATGTACGCTGTCGATTTGTTTATGCAAGTTCGGAGCTGAATCTCCTACGTATCCCCTTCTTCCACACATGAAGGATTCACTAGAAGATTTGATCTTATCCCTCGTGTACAGACCCGATCCAACAACCTTCAAGCTGCGAGAACTTCTAGCCACAAATGCACACTAGATCGCAGGCTGTGTGTCTAACTAACACTTATTTTACGTCTTAGTGAGAAAGACTACAATAAGAACTTGTTTAATGTCTCTGTTCCAAGACTGATAGGAAATTGGTTTTGTTTGTGGTTTTGATTCATTCATCTAATCTAATCAGCTCTCTCTCATATATGTGAGTGAATCGTGTGTGAGAATTATACAGTATAAGCTCACTCTCAAATGTATTCTCACATTGGGAAGTGCTTCTCTCTAAGCTGGTATCTCGATGTCTTCCCAGGGTTGTGTAGTCGAATATGATTACTCATTGAAGCTCTTGGTCTATGCACCAACTCACACCTGAGCACTGAATCAGCTTGCACACCAGCTGCCACCTGAGTGTGCAAACTGTCGACTATGCATAAATTTCTCTGTTTTCTTTTGTACATTTCTGCACTTGTGTTCTTTTTCGCTGTTTTTTTCCGCTTGTGCTTCTGCCCTTGATATATAAAGCCTCTTGTGCAAATGTATCCGTTGGACACAAAGGTGTAGCCGGTGAAAAGGCTTCTGTAAAGTTCTGACATGGTTGTACCTTGTGTCATTTATCATTAAATGCTTTGCAGGCTTTGTTGACTTTAAGCTCTCTTCATTTCTGCTCTTGCAGCTATAGTACACTTTAAGATCTTGTCTCTATCAGACAAATTACTTTGTCTTCTAGTATTCTGAAATTGCACAAACTAATTTATCTGATTTATCGTGAAACTCCTGATCTGGTCTCTCAGCTGGTTTCCTCTCAGATGGTCTCTGAACTGGTCTCTCTGCTTACTCTATTGTCTGAGCTGATCTCTGAGCTGGTCTCTTTTTTGATTATGTGTATTTGTTTGTGATCTTCCTGCACGATGACGTCCAGGAGTTTGTGATCTGCTGGGATATCTTCAGAATTTAAAGATTCCTCCTTGACTAGCTGGCGAGCAGTCCTCTACGATCCTTTGGTATCTAAGGTTCCTCCTTGATCTCTGTGATCGAATGTATCTAGCATCATGTGATCTTCTACACTTGACAAATCTTGCACAGGTGATTATATCCCTTCTTCTTTGGATCATCTAATCACATCTGTTCTTCATCTGATCTGATTCTGCTTTCACTGGACCGCTATACTTCTGAGCTGAACTCTAATCTGCACTTGATCACTGATCCGAGCTGTCATTCTCCTGAGCTGATTTTCCTCTGATGTACCAGCTTGGACGTACCTTTACTGTTCCAACTTGGACATCTTCTCAACAGCTTGCAGCTCTCTTCTAATTTGTTCTGCTACAGTAGGCTTATCCAGCTCGCATCCATCTGCTACTATCTCTGTATCAGCTTGGACCTATGAAGACTGATCGATTACACCCTGCCTTGGATTTCTTCTTCTAGAACAACATAATCCTTCCTCATCTTTATCTTCATCTTTATCTACAATAAACCTATCTCTCTCATAAGCATCCAGCTTAAACAAATTCCTTGATCTGGTTTTCCTCAATCTGAGCTGGTTTGTCATTCACCAACTTGCTTCTACGCTGCTCTGATTATGACGGGGGATGCACATCAATCCTAAACCGTTAGTAAAATAACAGCAGTTTTTGTGTTAATTAAAATTAAGATTATGATCTGTAACCACAGATCCAACAAGTATTCAAGACATTTTATTTGTCGATTTGATTAATCAACTGTATAATCATTAAACTAAATATTCAAATTTTATAGGACCAAAAATTGAGTCTAAAGAGGGTTAAATTCTAGTAAAAGTTCTTAAAAATCTTCATTTCACTATTATAAACTATACCTAAATTTTACAAATTAATTATTGATATTTTTTGGATATTTAGTTTTTTAATTTTAATTTTGGCCTCATGGATACCCAATTAGTTATCTTCAAGTGATCACCATAAACAAAAGTCATGTTATTGGTTTCGATGCAATGTGAAAACTTATTTATGAGATTCAGATGTATAAAGGCATGTTCCCTACTCACCCTAAAATACAAATAAATACTTAATTAATTAAAAAATATTTAACACCGAGCGCTTGCCGCTTTACTAAAAGTATAGTTGTGGTAACGGTGCAACTCCAATCTTTTAAAAAGTATAGAAACCCAAGCGCCACGGTTCGATCGCTCTACCTAACAGGAACAATTATTACACCTCAACAAAGTACATAAATTGTGATACATATATGATTTAGCCTCTTGAATACCTAAATTTGGTAATAATACTATTAATCTTAGTAGTTATCATAAAATGAAGTCATGTTTTTTCATTGAAAATACATTATAATGACTCCAATATCTTATAATATGACATAATATGTAGGAAAAATCATATTTCCTACACATCATATATCATAATAGATACTCAATTTAGCCTAAAACTACCTAAATTGGGATACCAGATATATAATTTGACCCCTTAAATACCCAATTTGGTAAGAAAATATAATTAAACTTCTAGAGTCAATATGAAATGAAGTCATGCAATATTTTTTTTAAATTACATATTAGTATTTATTCAAATACTATTAGTAATAATCCATTATATATACAAGTCGTATTCATAATATTTTTTGGTATTAATTGAGATATGATACTTAATTCGATAATATACTAACTACCATTCATTCAAAGTCTAATTGTATTATAAAACAACAACATGGTATTTAGGGAGTATTTGCAAGATCTTCCATTGTCGAAGTAATTTAGAAGGTGTTTGCAAATACTCTTAAGTACCATATTATGTTTTATAATAAAATTAAGTATCATGAATGAATGGTAGTTAGTATATTATCGAATTAAGTATCATATCTCAATTAATACCAAAAAATATTATGAATACGACTTGTATATATAATGGATTATTACTAATAGTATTTGAATAAATACTAATATGTAATTTAATTCAACTTGCGCCACCCGCCTGCCCCTGAGCTGCCTCACCTGCATCGGGAAAACTAGTGAGCCTAAAGGCTCAGCAAATAACATTGAGGATAACAAGATCACATAATGCAGGCATAACTGAAACATAATACGTAAAATAAAGGAAGACATCTAAATCTGAAATCTCACTACTGAAAGACAACTCGAAACTCGGATCTGAATCGCTTATACTGGATGACTTATGGTCTAGAGGCTCTCTGGTGGTCCTCGTGCATGAAGCATGTTAAATGATCAGTAACTCTTTGTGAAGGGATTACAATATGTTCATAATCCCGTCCCTTCCATGAAGGGATTACGGTCTTACTGTAATCCTGTCCCTTCATGAGTGACCGGGTCCTCTATACCATAAATCCTCAAATCTGAAGCTTTACTTCCTTAACTAAAATAGCTATATACTGGCTCTTGATCGAAAATCGATCACTGAAATCTGGTAGATTCACTGCTATGAAACTAATTTTATCTTTAAAAACACCACTGAGTGTACAGCGGGACTCAGAGCTGAGGATAGCAAAGACCAGATCTGAAGGAACGTCTTGAGCGTGCAATCAGATGTGGGTTAAAGAAAACAGATCTTATGCGCAAAGGCCAGCTCTGGTTGTATAAACAGATCTTAAGTGTCAATAACAGCTTTGACTAAAGAGAATAGCTAGTGACTGGGAAAACAGATCTGGTTCTTTGAAAATAGATTTGACATAGAGAAACAGATTTGGTCTGAGCAAACAGGTCTTATTGAGAAAACAGTAACAAGGGCTACGGAACAAGTATTTCAGATTTGATAGGTTACTCAGCTGTGAGAAACCCGACAACAGATTTGGCTAAGAATAACGTTACGCATGGAAACAAACTTGGCTACGAAACACGAAATACTGCTTCGACTCAGACAGTCTCTAAACAAACCAGCTTCGCTTATCCAATCGGAACTTGCTCCCGATCGAACCAGCGTTGCTTATCCGTTTAGATTCAATGTCCAGAACCTTCGCAATACGTAAGTACAAGAAGAACTTCTCTCGGCTTTATCTTAACTGGAACCTGTACAACTTAGTATATTTTAAAACACAGTTGCTTGCTAAACCTTCTGGTGAGTTTCCTCAAAACGAAAGCATCAAAGCAGTGAATCCATAACTCAACTCAAACATTAACTGAAACTGAAACAGGCAAGCATACACAGGAAACAAAGAAGCAATATATGTTTTCCAAATGCAGCAAGAATCAGATTTACTTGCCTGAATGAAGATCGCAACGTGCAGATGGCCGCGGCTGGAAGTCTCCTCAAGTACACTTCTGAGAATTTATTAGTATTTTGAAAGAACTTAAGGTTTTCTTGCAGCTAAAAATGAATCCAGAACCTCACGTAACACATTTTATACAAGGATGAATGATTGGATAGTAGGTAAAAACACTTGAGTAGGCATGATTTCCATGCCAACTCTTGTCCTGTTTTAAAGAATTTGCTAAAACTCCCTACCACTATTTTTATTTGTAAACTTGCTACCATACTTTATCATTTTATTTTGAAGAGGACAAATCAGATCTGGACCATTTCAGATTTGTGCTTGGGCGAAATCCTTCCGGAACCTTCTGGTCGTTGCTTCAAAGCCGAAAGAAGGAAAGAAATCAGATTTGAACTTAAGTCTTAAATGCTCGAAATCTCAAAACAGCCCTTAGAAAAGATAGGCTAATCGATTTGTGGTCTTGGAGATTTTGGGGCGCTACAAATAATATTGTGAATGAATACTAATATGTCAGTTTCAAATAAAAATACTACATAACTTCGTTTTATATTGACTCTAGAAGATTAATTATATTTTCTTACCAAATGGGTATATTACGTAGTTTATAGATTAAATTGAGTATCTATTTATATTATATTGTGTGTAGAAAATATTTTTTTTACATATTAATTATTAAGTCACAAGATAAGATTTTAAAGTCATTATAATGCATCTTTAATGGAAAACATGACTTCTTTTATGATAACCACTAAATATATTGATTGTATAATTAACAAATTTAGGTATCCAATATTGGGTACCTATGATGCAATAATTAAAATTAAAAATTTAATATCCAAGAACAAGATCAATAAATTATTTTGTTAACTTTAGGTATAGTTTTTAACTGTGAATGGGGATGTTTCAAAAGTTTTAACCCTTTTTTAAACTCTATTTTTGTCCTATAAAAATTTGAATATTTAGTTTTATGATTACAAAGTTGAGTATTCTAATTTGATAGGATCGAAAAACTGATATCAGATTGCTTTGATACCACTTGTACGAATCGAAAATCGATACCATGAGCTCTCAAACAACTCGGGTACAAATTCATGGATCAAAAACTTAAAGACAGCACGGAGTGAGGAGGGACAGATCGCACCTAAGCTGAAATAGCACGGAGCAGAGCTGCGCCTAAGCTGAATCAGCATGGAGCAAAGCTGCACGATCTGAACGAGTAAAAACATGAGCTGCAATATATATGGTTCTTGAAAACTTTTAGCACCGAGAAGTAGATCAGGTATGATTAAAAATCATGCAAAAAAAACCAAAACTACTCTCTGAAAATTGAAATCTGTTTGTTTAAAATATGTGATGCAATTGTATGCAGAAAGCTATGTGTAGAAAACTGTAAAGAAAGACAAATACAGGAATTGGTTTCTGGAAGTTCGGAGCTCAATCTCCTACGTCTCATCTTCTTCCATTGCTGGAAGGATTTACTAGAATATTTGATCTTACAGCAATCTGTACTGGCTCCCGCAAGCTGCGAGAACTCCTAGCATTCTGCTGCACATCAGCTCGCAGGCTATGTGACTGAACATGTTTAACGTCACTGTTCCAAAGCTACATTGATTTTTTTTTCACATTCACTCTAATCTGTTTCGCGCATCTCTCGAGTATATGATTGAATGTGTGTGTGTGAGATTTACAGTGTAAGCTCACTCTTTCAAAATATTAAATCTCATACATTGGGAAGTGCTTCTACCTAAGCTGATATCTTCATCTTCTTCTCAAGTTGTGCAGTCGACTATAGATTCTGCGTTTAATCTCTCAGCTTGTGCACCAGCTCACACCTGGGCACTAGCTCAGCTTTTACATCAGCTGTCACCTGAGTGTACAAACTCTTGACTATTGTACATGCACTTGCTCTCTGTTTTCTCTCGTGCATCATTCTTTTGTTCATCATCTTCCTCGAAGTATATAGCATCTGTACAAATATATCCGTTGGACACAAGTTCCTAGCCGTTGAAAAGGCTTCTGCAAAGTTCTGGCATAGTAGTACCTTGTTTCCTTCGTCATTAAATGCGTTTGCAGGCTTTGTTGATTTTGAGCTCTATCGTCATTTAATGCGTTGTAGGCTTTGTTGACTTTGAGCATGTGAACTTTTTACCTGATGTAGACTAGACGAAACAAATCAGTTTGAACTACTTTAATCCAGTCTTCGTATACGCTCATGTTCAAACTTATTTGCTCGTGATCTGATAGCCTGTTCTCTAAGCTGTTTGCTTTTGATCTGATCGTTCTGCTCTGTTCTTCTTCTTTCAGCTCTAATCTGTTTATGCGTTTCTCATCTGAGCTGCTCTTGTTCTCATCTTCTCTAATCTGCTCTAAACTGTTCTAATCTGAGTTTTTCTGCTCTTGAGCTGTTTCCGCGCTTCATCTCTATGCTGCTCTTTATACTCATCTGTTCTAATCTGCCCTAAACTGATCGACTCTGCTAAGCTCTAAGATGATATGTTCGTAAAGCTTTAAGCTGCTTCGTTCATTTTTGTTCTGCTCTTATCTGTTTCGTTTCCCTGTGCTGGCTGCTCTTGCTCTGTTATTTCATCTTAGACGTTTCTCAGGTGATCTGAACGGATTCTTCTCTGAGTTGTTCACTCTGAACTGATATATATACTACGCTGATTCTGTATGAGCTGCTTATCTGAGCTGATTACCCGATCTGATCTATTCTAAGCTCTGAGCTGATCCGATTCTCTCTGCACTTTTAATCTGATCTGAAATGATTCTAATCTATTATGCCCTGAACTGCTCTAAACTGATCTCTGAACTGAATATTGTTCATCTGTTCTGATCTGAACCTGATATTATCTAAGTTGTTCACTCTGAACTGATTCATCTGATCTGATCTGTTGAACTGTAAGCTGAACTTTGATCTGCAACTTCTCTCTTGAGTTGATACCTGCTCTGAACAGGTTTCTTCTGTGCTGATCTTCGCTCTAAGCTGGATCAGCTTGGATATCGTCTGCTGGACCAGTTTGGACGTTCCCTACTGTTCCAGTTGGTCATCTTCTCAATAGCACACAGTTCGTCGCTTTCAGCTCGCTTCTTCAGCTCACAGCTTATCTGATACAGTGCTTCTTTAGCTCGTGTCTGATCTGCTTCAGCTTGCTTCTTCAGCTCGCGTCCAATCTGCTTCAGTTTAGACTTGCGCACTTGATTAAATCGTTAGAAACATAACGACAGTTTTGTGTTTATCAAAATTAAGATCTAATCTGTTTCACAGATCCAACATAATTATTTTAAATCTCAAATTATGTATTTTGTAGATACAAACAAGTATTATTCGTATTACATGATGACTATATTGATCACATGAAGAAGGACATTGGACGATTCGTATCAAAGTGCTTGACCTGTCAGCAGGTCAAGGCAGAGCATCAGCGACCGGTAGGGTTTCTACAGCCACTCCCTATTCCCAAGTGGAAATGGGAGAATACGATGGATTTTGTGGTCACACTACCCAGGAGTCCCAGGGGATACACAACGATATGAGTGATTGTGTATCGACTCACCAAGTCTACACATGTCTTACCGGTGAAGACCACTTTCACCTTGACGCAGTACGTAGAGCTTTATATTAGAGATATTCTCAGGCTGCATGGCATACCGGTCTCTATTGTGTCAGACCGGGATTCAGATTTACATCTGCATTTTGGAGGAGCTTACACGCCGCTTTGGGGACTAGGCTGTCGTTCAGCACAGCGTTTTACCCACAGACAGATGGTCAGTCGGAGAGAGTCATTCAGACTCTGGAGGATTTGCTGAGAGCTTATGTGATAGATTTCCAGGGTACGTGGATTCGAGGCTGCCTCCGACAGAGTTCACGCACAACAACAACTTTCAAGCATTGATTGGGATGGCTCCTTATGAGGCTTTGTACGGGAGAAGGTGTAGATCTCCCGTGCACTGGGACGAGGTTGGAGAGAGAGTTTTGACTGATCCGAAGCTGGTGCAGCAGACATCATACATTGTGATGAGGATACGGGATCGGATGAGGGCAGCCCGGAGTCGTCAGAAGAGTTATGCCGATCAGAAACGACGAGATCTAGAGTTAGCTGTTGGGGACCATGTATTCGTGAGTATATCGCCCATGAAGGACGTGATGTGCTTTAGCCGGATGGGCAAGCTCAGTCCGAGGTTTATTAGGCCATTGAGATTCTGGATAGGGTTGTTACGTTGACGTATCGAGTAGCACTACCACCCAGTCTGTCAGTGGTACATAACGTATTTCATATTTCGATGCTGCGGAAGTACGTCCCGAACCCATCGCACGTGCTAGACTTTGAGCCGCTCCAGTTAGCACCAGACTTATCTTTCGAGGAGCGACCGGTTCAGATTTTGGCTAGAGAGGAGCGCAGACTTAGAGCGCGGAGTATTCCTGTGACGCCCGAACCCATCGGGGCCACGAGAATTGGGGTAAACAAAAATTTTCGAATAAAAGAAGGGCTAAAAGATAATTTGTTATAAGCTGCATTTCTTATAACTCAAAGGAAACAAAACACAAGACAAATTCGAAGATCAGCAGGTACTTAAGTTCGCGCGCTACTGCTAAAACATTTGCGAAAAACAGAGTATTTCATATAACTTTGCAATTGCGGTTTACAACAGCTGTTATTCTATGTAAATATACAACCATTGCTACTATTTAATACAGTACAACTTAATCAAAACGATACAACTTAGACACGGAAAACGTAGGCCTTGGATAATCACAACGCCACCCATCTGCTGATTTCAAGTTTCACCTGCTGTTCCTCCACCAGTTGTCGTACCTGCACCATTTTAAAAGCTAGTGAGCCTAAAGGCTCAACAAGTAAAATCTGAGTAGTAACAAGTTCATAAGACGCAGGCAGACATCTGTGCAATTCATATGTTAAGGAACCTCAAAATACAATGTCATTTTCGTAAACATTTCAGTAAACATTCAATGGCAGAAACAGGGGATGATAACCCAGCTTCTTATTTCTTTCAAATTCAATTTCAGTTGATCATGGCATATAAGTTCTATGTGGTCCAATTTGCACTTTGATCAAAATGACTCCCGATATCAGTTTTAGCATATAGCTCATATGAAAGGGCAGTCGACATCTTCGACAACTGCTCACCCTTCTCCTTGGTGACCGTAACTATCTATGTCATAATCTAAAACATCTTTTGTTCCTTAACAATCTTTTCTTTAAACATTTCTGTTAAATCCTCGGTTTCCATCATTTTAAACATTTGCTTCCCATTTTAAAACTTTACTGAGTATCGAATTCAACTTTGGAAACATATCGCTAAAATGGAACTGGTTGAAAGGAAACCAGTCGCAAGGAATAGTACCAGTCGCAAGACTAATACCTGTTGAAATGAATAGTACCAGTCGCAACAAATAGGAACCACGCAAGACAAGAATCCAGTAGCGAGGTCTTTTAAATAAATATAAAGTGAAACGATGTCGTTGGAGTGATCAGCAGATGGAATAACAAGACTACCTGCTGATCTTACTATGACTTAAAGGAACGACGTCGTTAGCACGTCAATCAGTCGCAAGGAATATGATAATCGATCAGCTGCAAGAAAAAGCGCTAACACGTGTATATAAATGAATAGTACCAGTCGCAAGACAAGAATCCAGTCGCAAGACCAGTACTTGAAAAATGAGTAAAGCAACTGTTGAATTATCATTATGGAATGCATCTGCTGATGAACAGTGCATCTGCTGATTTTATGTGACTTAAAGGAACGACGTCGTTAGCACGTCAATCAGTCGCAAGGAATATGATAATCGATCAGCTGCAAGAAAAAGCGCTAACACGTGTATATAAATGAATAGTACCAGTCGCGAGACTAATACCAGCTGGAATGAACAGTACTTGAAAAATGAGTAAAGCAACTGTTGAATTATCATTATGGAATGCATCTGCTGATGAACAGTGCATCTGCTGATTTTATGTAGACAATGCAACTGCTGGATTCTAACTAAGGAAAATACAGCTGCTGAAATTAAAATCACAATGCAGCTGCTGATTCCTAATCAAAGGAAAACAACTGCTGATATTTACAAGGAAAGACGCATCTATTGATGAACAGTGCATCTGCTAATTTTTTACGAAGACGCTTGCAATATCTAAACAATGATTTCGCTACCAGCTGTTGCCTTTTAAACCAGACTTTATACTGATTCAACTAACAACTACTGATTACAAAATCATCAAATTTCGACATTACAACTACAGGAAGAACATTCGTAAACGCTATAACCATACAGCTGCTGAATCTTAACAAGTAGATACAGCTGCTGGATACATAACTCAACATTTGTAATATCAAAACAACAACGATGTTATCAGCTGTTGCCTATCAAACCATACCAATGATTCAACCAACAACTACCGATTACACAGTTATCAAATTCTGATATCACTGCTATTTCGAGAAGAACATTCATAACATTTCTTGAAATGAATTCGAAT